>JAFEMH010005861.1:0-146145 GCA_022495995.1 Adenophora triphylla var. japonica | reverse complement strand
CTCTGCTGGGATAGGGACACATGACCATGTTGGTCTCATGGCTGAACCTAATGATAGGCTACCTACGTATCCTTAAGAGGAATCAAGCCAGCCATAGTTCGGGTCTTTGACCCTAGAGTGACTGTTTTAGGATGTCAACCTGGCGAGCGAGTTCTGCAGTCGATTGCTGAAAGAAACTCTGCTGAGGATGGGAAATGACCATTTTGGTCTGGTGGCTAGAGTTGTATATCCGCTTTGCTAGGGATATGAATGACCATATTGGTCTGATGGCTGAACCTAATGATAGGCTACCTACGTATCCTTAAGAGGAATCAAGCTAGTCGTAGTTCGGGTCTTTGACCCTGGAGTGACTATTTTGAGGCGTCAACCTGGCAATGATGGCGTTTTAGGTGCCTCAAACCTTGATGATGGCGTTTTAGATGCCTCGGACCTTGATTTGAAATGGTTTTCCCTTGATGGTTTGGGATAGATGGTCCCCTGGTGGACTTCATTTGAAGGGATCGGTCTTACGTTTGCTGCCGAAGGAAATGATGACCGTGCTGGTCGAGTGGCTGGACCTATGGTAGGCTACCTACGTATCCCGATTGGGGAATCAAGCCCTTACGTAGTTTGAAAAGCTGCTGGGGGTGGAATCGAGGGATCCCTTTGGCTTTTTGCTGGGGAAAACGGGCTTACATTTTACGTCCGTTGGTGATAATGAGGAAAGAAACGGGATTCCGTTATCTTTCTCGGAGAAATTGGACTTACGTTTTACTGCCATTGATGAAATTGATGAAAGAAACGGGATTCCGCTATCTTTCTTGGAGGAGAACGGGCTTACGTTTTACGGCCGTTGATGAAATTGATGAAAGAAACGGGATTCCGTTATCTTTCTCGGAGGAGAACGGGCTTACGTTTTACGGCCGTTGATGAAATTGATGAAAGAAACGGGATTTCGTTATCTTTCTCGGAGAAATCGAACTTACGTTTTACTGCCGTTGATGAAATTGATGAAAGAAACGGGATTCCATTATCTTTCTCGGAGAAATCGGACTTACGTTTTACTACCGTTGATGATATTGATGAAAGAAACGGAATTCCGTTATCTTTCTCGGAGGAGAACGGGCTTACGTTTTATGGCCGTTGATGATAATGAGGAAAGAAATGGGATTTCGTTATCTTTCTCGGAGAAATCGGACTTACGTTTTACTGCCGTTGATGAAATTGATGAAAGAAACGAGATTTCGTTATCTTTCTCGGAGGAGAACGGGCTTACGTTTTACGGCCGTTGATGATAATGATGAAAGAAACGGGATTCCGTTATCTTTCTCGGAGTGGACGGGCTTACGTTTTACTGCCGTTGATGATATTGATGAAAGAAACGGGATTCCGTTAACTTTCTCGGAGAAATTGGACTTATGTTTTACTGCCGTTGATGATATTGATGAAAGAAACCGGATTCCGTTAACTTTCTCGGAGATATCGGACTAACGTTTTACTGCCGTTGATGAAATTGATGAAAGAAACGGGATTCCGTTATCTTTCTCGGAGAAATCGGACTTACGTTTTACTGTCGTTGATGATATTGATGAAAGAAACGGATTCCGTTATCTTTCTCGGAGGAGAACGGGCTTACGTTTTACGGCCGTTGATGATAATGATGAAAGAAACGGGATTCCGTTATCTTTCTCGGAGAGGACGGGCTTACGTTTTACTGCCGTTGATGATAATGATGAAAGAAACGGGATTCCGTTATCTTTCTCTGAGAGGACGGGCTTACGTTTTTTACTGCCGTGAAGTTCTTTTGAAAGGGAGGTTAACTTTGGCTAACTCTGGTTACCTCTGTTAAGTTGATGACTAAACTGCAGAGTCCTGGAATTTTAAAGGGCAAAATAGTCTTTTGACCCTTCAGATTCATCCGCGCGGAGCAGAATGACGTCCATATTGATTTTTAAAAGGCCGTGGCCTTTTCTTCTTCCCCTTTACAGTTTTTTGAACGCAGACGAGGGAGAGAGAGAGAGCAGAGCCGCCATTGTCTACCCTAGGAGCTTCGAAATCTTCCGATTTTCTTCGATTTCGAGCAATGGAACACGGGGGAGTTGCCATTCAAGGCCAAGGACGCGACCCGGTCGCGGAGAGGCGATTAGAGCTTGTAAGAATGAGGAGGCACTACTCTCTTTCGCAATCGATTGCGGAGGAGCCATATCCCGATGCGTGGCAACATTGGGCCACTGATCCGAGTCTTCGCATGGTATACTTCGAATCTCTCCATTTCCTTTGTTGATTTTTCATTTGAAATTGATTTTTGTGATTTTTCTTTTTTTTTTTTTAAAAATTTCGAAAGTCATGTTCTTTGGCTTGAAATTCGATTTTGATGCTTTGCATGTTGTAATGAGTATGTGGGTAGTCAAAATATGCATTTTGTTTGAAAAGAATGGGCATTTTGCCATTTTTTTTTTTAAATTTCGAAAACTGTAGTTAAAATTCGAAAAATGTGTCCTTGGACCTTGAATCTTGACTTTGATGATTTGCATATTGTAATGAGTATGTGGGTAATCAAAATATGCATTTTGTTTGAAAAGAATGGACATTTTGCCATTTTTTTTTTAATTTCGAAAATTTTAGTTAAAATTCGAAAAATGTGTCCTTGGACCTTGAATCTTGACTTTGATGATTGCATGTTGCAATGAGTTTATGGGTAACCCAAATACTCCCTCCGTCTCGCCCGAAAAGCCACAAATTTCCATTTTGGGCGTCTCATTTAAAAAGCCACTTTCCCAAAAAGGAAAGTTTTTATTACTATTCCACCCACTCATTCTCTCTCCTACTTTACTTTTACACTCACAACATTCTCTCTCCTAACTATTCCTCCCACTCATTCTCTCTCCTATTTAATTTTTCATACTCACAACATTTAAACTTTTTCTCTTTCCTACATCACTTTCCTTAATTTGCGTGCGAGGTCCATTTTGTGGCTTTTCGGGTGGGACGGAGGGAGTATGCATTTTGTTTGAAAAAAAGAATGGGCATTTTGCCATTTTAGAAATATGAGATGGTGATGATTTGCCCGAATCCGGGACGGACTCTTTTGTAGGATTCTTGCAATGTTGATATGATATGAATGCATGCATGCATGTTTTTTGTAAAAATATGATTTTTTGTGAAAAATGAGACGGATTTTCGTTTCCGTTGATTGGATGAATGCATCGTGGAAAATTGCTTATGCATGCTATTTCATGAAAAATGGGACGGAGTTTTTACTTCCGTTGACTCAATGTTATTGGCATGTTTTTTTTTTTATGCCTGATGAATGATGGTTGCTGAAAAATTCTTTTCTTTTGTGCAAGAAAAATGGGGCTGAGTCCATTATATGCTGTTATGCTGCCGAATTTTCTTCAAAACTTTGTGATGCATGTGTATGCTCTCTCTTTTTTTTTTTGGATGCAAATGCAATTTTTTTTGACACATTTTTTTTTGTTTTTCTTTCAATTGCAGGGTGGAGATTGTTTTGTGACGGAACAGCTGAATAAGCTGAAGACTCGAGGATCAGTGGAGGCCGTGGTTGACCTGTGGGACCGGCTTCCAGTCTTGGGCAGAGGAGTGCTGATGAGTCCGAGACAGATAGTCATTGGGACTGGGTTGTATGAGTTCATCGAGTGCCTGAGGGGGTTGGTTAAGTTCCCCAAGAGTAAGGGCCTGATTTTTGCTTTGGCGCAGCATTGGTGGGACGTGACCCACACCTTCCATTTCTTCTGGGGCGAGGCCACGGTCACACCATCCGACTACGCTGCGATCACGGGCCTGTCCTTTAAAGGACGGAGCATTGAGTGGAGGGATGGCTACAGTGACCTGGAGCTGCAGGATCTTCTGGGCTTTACCCCCATTCCCAAAAAGGGGATGGGGATGGAGTATGCTGTGGTCCACGGGAAGATCGTGGAGAGCATTGAGAGTTACGAGGCTGGGGATGAGAGAGTGGCTGATGTGCAGATTGCCAGGGCTTTTCTATGGTGCGCTTTTTCGAGCACACTTTTTGGACACGCCGAGGGGACGGTGGTGTTCGCTTTGCTGAGGACATTGGAGGATGTGGAGATGGCTGGGGAGGTGTCTTGGGGAGAGGCAGGGCTGGCAGAGCTATATTTTGCTCTGGATCGGTATAGCCGGAAGGCCGTCAGCTCTCTGACGTGCTTTGAGTTCCCTCTGGAGGTATAAGCTTTTGCTTTTTCTTTTCCTTACGCACGCATTTCTTTTCTGCACTTAATTGATGTGATCTTTCCCTTTCGCAGGTATGGGCTCTGGAGTTTTTTCATGTCACGATGTGGCGGCAGCCGGCGGAGCACATCGGGGCATATCCGGCCATGCTCTCCTGGAGCAAGCATGCTCGGGAGAAGATAGGTTCCAGGGGGTGCACGACCCTCAAGTACAGGGATTGTCTGCCTTTGACGAGAGCTGAGACAGATGAGGGGATGAGGTTCTACCCCTGGGGCCGCTAAGACGTGGAGCAGCTGAAGGGTGCCGAGAGATGGACCGTGCAGCGGAGGATTTTGAGAGGTTTGACCTGTGATGTGTATTATCTGGGGGAGAGAGTGATGCGCCAGCATGGCGAGGGTGCGCCTCTGATGGCACCGGTGGAGCCTCCTGCCGACATGATGCACACGTCTGAGCGTTCGGAGACCTGGGGTGACTATCGAGGTGGCCATCACTTTTCGATGTTTGTGGCGATCGAGGAGTATTCGAGACTTATCTTGAGGAGGCTGAGGATGCCCCAGGTTCTTGAGAGAGAGGGGTTGGGGGTCGTGCGATACCCTCGATCGGACTTTTCGTATGTCCAGGACGGGGTCAGATTGAGAGTGCAGATCCCTATCCCTGAGCGGGTTCCAAGAGCTTTCCGGCCTCGTCCGGATATGAAGGTATGGCTTTTTACTGCTTCTGTCTCTCCTTCTTTTCTTTCGCTTCATCATTTTTCGCATCAATTATTTCTGACACTTTTGTTTCGGTGCAGTTCCCGGCCGTGGTGGTGGAGAAGCTGACGAAGCAGGTGATTGGGGCCAAGAGGTTCCTTAGGAGGATGGTTGCTTGTGGGGCTGCTCAGGGCAGAGCGAGACATGCACAGCCGGCGCCTGTAGAGCGGGAGACTTCCCCTATTCCTTCGGAGCATTCTACCGAGACTCCTCTTTCTCCTCTCATAGATCCCGGCATGGAGCTTCCTCCGGACCACGTCATCCTCGGGGATTTGCACGGGCAGTGGCACGTTTGGAACCACGGTGGGTCATCTTCGCATGTCCAGGAATCCGATGCATTTACGTTCGGATATGACTTCTTTGCGGATCTCGGCTTGCCTTATCGTGGCGTACCGGTTGATCCAGGCGAGCCTCTCTCTGGAGACGAGGATGACGATTCCGAGCCCGAGATATTCATGGCTACTGAGGAGGCGAGCCCGAGCCGCAAGAGGGACCGGGGGAAAGGGCCAGCCACTGAGGATTCTGACTTATGATTTTTGGTTGATTTTGGGATTGTACCTATTTAGACAGATACACTTTTATGCACACTTCTTTTTTTTTTTGAAATGTAATGATCTAGAATTACTGTTATCTACTTCTTTTTTTTTATCTATTATGAATGCAATGTTGCATGAGCCCTGGTTTTTTGGCAAGGGTGTGAATGTTTGGTATGTGAACTGTTTGGACAGGCTTTGCACAGGTTTCGAGCAGCTGTGATGAAATATTCCTCCGCGGTGCAGCAGTTTAAACTACTGCAGATTTTTTTTCTGGTGGTGACATTATCATCCACGCGGATAGGGGTGACATCTGGCAGGCTTCATTTATTTCGGTGGTTGGATCTGGTTTGGACCATAAATGTCATCTTCTCTAGTTCAAACTCACTGGAATTTCGGGAGAGAAGAGGGAAAAGCCATGGAAATGATCAAAAACTCTCTAAAATTATCCAAAGAAAGGCAAATGTTGTTCTTTGAAAAGTTCAAGGAGTGGTGTAGGGAGATTATGCACGAAGAAGATCATTCTTTGAAGAAAGGTACAAGATAAAGTGTTTATGGTCTCTCAAAGAATTGGTTCCGGACTATGATCTCTTGAGGGCCTCCGCTTCTTTTTGGGATACAAGGAGGCATGTCTTTTGCTTTTCTTACAATGAAATAGTCCCGACTGTTGAAGAATTCCGGGCTTTGCTTGGTGGTCCCGAAGTGGAGGAGATTGCGATTCCTTTGCCTGGAGGAGCTTCTTTCGTTGATAGGTTGTGCAACCTTCTTCATCTTTCCCCGGAGGAAGCACAAGGTATGATCTGTGGTCTCGATCATTTTGACATTTCTGGTCTTCCTGATAGATTTAGGAGTTTAGGCTTGCTTGATGATGCCTATTGGGATGCTTTTGCACTTTGTATGTTTGGGACCTTGTTCATGGTTTACTCTTTTGGGATCTGTCACCGAGCTTTGCTGGATGTGGTTGTACACTGCCGTTCGGGCCGGGGTGTTGTGCCCTTGATCCTGGGAGAGACCCTTCATGTTTTCGACAGGTTGGCTACCGGGAGGCGGTATATGCACGGGGCAGCCCGTTTCTTTTGACTATGTGGCTGATTGAGCGCCTGGGGATTCTTCACAAAACTTCTAATGCGGTCAAACCTTGGACATTTTCCAGGAGAGGGGTTACTGTGGACCTCGATGATCAGGGCTCATGGGAGCGTTGGATGGCTTGTCGCCAGACTACAGATATCAGGTGGTTGGTGCCTCATTGGCGGGTAGAGACTCGGAGAGTTCTTCAGGATGGGTCTCATGTGGTTCTGCTTCCGGGGCTTTCTCAGTCCAGCTTTTATATTCCAGCTCTGGTTAGGAGGCAGTTTGGCTTGGAGCAGACTCCTTTGGAGGGCTTTGAGGACATAGCCACCAGGGTGGTGGCTTCTGCTTCGATGGATGATCCTTCAGTGTTCCCCTTTCTTTCCCGAGCATGGAGGTATGACGTCTTTCCTCCTAGGGTTATCCTCAGGCGTCCGGGACATGTGTTTCTGACCACTTGGTACTTGGATTGGTACGAGAGGCATTTGGGGAGACTCAGATGGCTATCTTGAGACGGTGTGAGACCATTGTTGGTATGGAAGATATGACGGTTTCAGAGAGGAGGAGGGCTGAGGCGAGGGCCAACCCTCATGATAGGAGCGGAGATGCCGTGACCGACTATGAGGCTTATGTCAAGAGACAGGAGAGGAGGATTCCTATGTTACCAGCTCGGCTACAGGAGATGAGAAATGAGGCTAGGGCTACTAAGGCCCTGACAGATGCGGGTTTGATAGATCCTGTCCCTACACCAGAGCTTGGTAGGCGGCAGACCGACATTTTTCCAGTGCAGAAGAAGAAGACCCGAAGAGGAGGGAAGAAGAGGGGAGAAGCCAGTACGAGTGGCTTGGAGTGACCTTGAGGTTTTCGAGTATCCCTTTCTTGTCGTAGCAGACACATTAGTTTGATTATGTATCTTAGTTTCTTTTAGCAGGTTGTAAGTCGTAGGAATGGACCGAGCTTAGACTCATCAAAAAGTTTTTAACTGTAATGAATATGTGAATTGCTTTAGAGTTTTTCAAGACGCCTTCATGGCTTGATCAATGTATTGATAACAAAGTATGACTTTTATTTGTGTTTTAGACCAAACCGTTTCCAGCTGCCTACGTTCCCTTCGGACTAAAGGGCTCAGGTCTTCGTAGTTCAACCCGGTTAAAAAAAATTTTGTTTGTTTTTGTTTTTTTGTTTTTTTTTTGTTTTTTTTGTGCGACCCTGTTTTTTACCTAGGCCGCCCTTTTCGGGATTTCAACCTAGTTGGGTATTACTCTTTTAGCACTCTTTTTTTTTTGATATATTTTTTTTTTGTTATTTTTTTTTGACTCAGTGTTCTACGCGTAGTATCTGCGCAGCTTGTCGCCATTCACTGGGTGTACAAAAGGATTTCCGTCGAGGTCTGCAAGTTGCATGGCTCCTCCGGAGAAGATTTTCTGAACGACATATGGCCCGACCCAAACAGCCCCATTTGCCAAGCGGGTTGATGCGGACTGGGGGCTTTTCTTTCAAAACGAGATCACCCTCTCAGATCTCCCGATGTTTTAATTTCTTATCGAAGGCCCTGGCCATTCTTCCTTGGTAAGCTCGGATGTGTTCCATGGCTCTCAATCGGCATTCATCTAGCAGGGCCAGCTCATCATGGCGACTCTGGAGCCATTCGACCTCGTTGATTTGACTTTCCAACAACACACGGAGTAAGGGGATTTCTAGCTCGATTGGGAGTACGGCTTCCATTCCGTAGGTGAGAGCAAATGGTGTTTCCCCAGTTGCCGTTCTGACGGATGTTCTGTATCCCCAGAGAGCAAGGTGTAGCTTCTCGGGCCAATCTCGACCTCGGACAGCCATTTTCCGAATGATGTTTTCCAAGGTCTTGTTTGCTGCTTCGACGGCTCCGTTGGTTTGGGGCCTATAGGGAGATGACTTGTGACGGGTTATTCTGAATTCCGCTAGCCTGTCGCATTCCCCTTCAAAGTGGGATCCATTATCTGAGATGATTTCGGCTGGCAACCCGTATCTGCATATGATGTTCTCTTTGATGAAGAGGGCTACTTTCTTTGAGTTGAGAACTTCGTAGGACTTTGTAGGGCATCCTTTTCAGTTCCTTCGAAGAAACTACCAATCCGCGTCTATTTAGGCTCTTCATCAGTTCCCAGATTCATACTTGTCAAAACCTCTTCGGCAGCTTGGGCTCGATTTTCCTCTTTCCGAACGACCTGCTTAAAGATTTCTTTGATATATTGTTCGTTTAATGTGTCTGCTTTTTATCTAGTGAATCATTATTAAAAATTCTTTTTTTTTTTAATTATTAGCCAATTTATCACTAGTTAAAGTGGCAATCAAGGGATACTCAGAAAGGTTCATCATTTCATTGAGAACGAAAGGAAATACAGCATTGGCTACAACTTCGCAGTCTTTAGGCGTAAGGCCATCGGACGACTCTAGCGACTCGAACTAGACAATGAGGGACTCGGAGGACTTGACATGGGTTGACACAAAGGGACGGGGGACCAATCCAAGCTTGGTGATCATTTCCTCTTTGGTCGCGGACGGACCTGAAATATTTTCCCAATTCTTCAATGGCATTGCTGTCAGCGGCCTCATGACTTGGGAATTGCATTATTTCTGTTCTCCTTTCTCAATCATTGCTATCATCTCTTTGACTGAGCCGAGATCAATCAGGTCTGGCACCTGGACTTCTTCCCCGAATAACTGCTACATAATCGGACCATCCCAATCATCTGAAAAGACCTCTTTGGCTTTATCTTTTGTCACTGTTAGTTCAAACTCAGGCTTTGAGCCTTCCTGGACAATTGGAATTGTGGTAGTGAGCTTCTCGAACTGTTCTACTAGGCTTGGCACGCCTTTGAAGGTAATCTCACTCTCCATGATGGTGGTAGCCCCAGGCATCTTGGGCAGATCCGCAAACATCCTATGGACTGGGTTGGCTTTGTTTCCCCTGGACTTTCTGAGATCATCTTGTAGCTTCAGCCATCCTTCTGTAGGTTCTTTGACTGTGGCATTCCCATGCTGTGTAGGACCTTTGACGAAGTAGTCGACCGATTAGGACTGAAAGGGAGAGATTTAGGGCCGTTGACCGGGACCCTTCCTGTGATAGCTTCTTTCCTTTGTAGAGCAAATTCTTTTCCCTTTACAATTTTCCCCGAAGTCGGTTCATACCCAAGGCCATGGCGAGTTTTCTGCTCTTTCACCTCGATGAGTTTGTGAGTTCCTTGTTGGTGCTTCCCCAGACCGAGGCCAGGTAGATAGCTCATCTTCCTCATCATTTTCAAGACCGGAGGGATTTTATCCCGAGTGATTGTCAGATCTACGTTGCAAACTTGGGCCTTAGGAGGCTCGACCGTGAAGCCTGTTAGCATGAGACCTTCCTCATCATGTTTGATTTCCAGAATAGGTATTCCGCCTGTGTCCGTGCCCTCCAAGGTGACTAGATCCCCGTAAATGGTTGTCAAATCCCCATCCGAGATGAATTTCACACACTGGTGGAGACTCGAAGCAACCCCCTTAACTTGATGCAGCCAAGGTCTTCCCAATAAGGCATTAAAAGTGATCGGAATATCGATAACCTGAAATTCCACAGGTATCAATTTCTTGCCAAACCAGAGGTCCAAAGTAGCAACTCCAAGGACTGCTCGAGATGTCGAGTCGTAAGCTTTGACTGTGAAGGAGGAAGGCTTCAAGTCTGTGGACTTTATGTTGAGCAGACTCATGATCTTTGTCGGAAGGATATTCATTCCGGACCCATTGTCAACTAGGACCCGAGGGAGGCGTCGTTCATCCAATTGGACTGTGATGAAGAGAGGCTCGTTATGATCGGCCCCGAATTGAGGGAAATCAAGGTCCGTGAAAGTGATTATGTTCCCGTAGTGGATGTTCCCGATCAATTGTACTACGTCATCGGGAGTAGCATCGATAGGCACTAGAGTGCGAGCCAGGCTTTCTTCCAGCTTTAGCTTATGGGGATAAGACGAGGTGAGTAGGGACCATAGAGAGATGTTGGCATGTGTTTGCTTCAACTGGGTAAGTACGGGATCCTCCTTTTCGGGGTCAGGAATTTCGGCTATCTTGGCATAGGGGAGGCGATCTTCTTTCGGTGCCTGGTCTGCCACCTTCTTATCTGTCTTGGGGTTCCCCTGGTAGATCTGCCCGGATCGGGTCAACAGGTTGACTTCCTCATCAGTCGCTTCTTGACTAGATTTCTTCAACGCTGCTAAGATCAACGGGGGAGCCTTTTTGACTATCGGCCACTGGTTCTGACGGAGCCTAGCAACGGTGAGGGGCTGAGCTTGAGCTGTACTGGCTCCATCCTGGGCGGCTTTTAAAACTGCTTCCCATGTCACAGGCTTTTGTACCCGGGATTGTGTTGCTGTCCCCTGGATGGCCCATAGAGCTAGGGCATCCTCTGATTTGCCTTCATAGCCTGCCTTGCCTATGGTTATCATACAACAGGAATTGCTATTCTCAGGGCGTGGCGGCTTTTCGATTTCATCTCCGGTATAGTGCAGCCACTCTGGTTCCTTTCTGTAATACTCAAAGTTGGAGACGATTATAGCACTCTGTGTAGGAGGCGCATTCGGTATCATGCCGGTTTCCAGGACTTCTCTAAGAGCTGAAATACATTCCGAGAAAGTGACCTCTTCTTGGGTAACCCTGACAAGGATCGTTACTTTGCTTCGGGGCGGATTTGATCTGACCATGGTGATTTTCTCATTGGGGAGGATGGGAGTTAGCTTCCCTCTCTCTAATAGATCTTCAACTATCAGCCTGGATCAGGTGTCTGAAAATCCTTTCCCCAAAGCATGGTAGGCAGTGTTGAACTCTTTGACATCCACGTGCTCAGCCCCAGGAAACTTCATGGCTTTCATATCCTCGGTTTCGTAGTAGTCGTCTTCCGAAGATTCTTCGGTCTTACGGCTGTCAGCCTCCATCTCGTCATACATCTTCTTCCTTTCGCCCTTGCAAGTAGGGCAACCACAAGTAAAGGATAGGCAATGCTCACTTCCGTATTTTGATGCAACGGCTCAGTAGATCTGGGTCCAAATGAGGAGTACCCGGGGTCCACTGTCGGGTACAGGAGCGATTAGGAAGGCGTCATGTGGGTCCATGGGTATGAAGGCGACTGGGGAGACATTTAGATCAATAACCCTTATCAGTGACTCTATGCATTCGAGGTGTTCGAGCGGCTCGGTCGTGACCCTTACAGTTGTGATACCATCTGTTTTAGGGAAGGAAGAAAAAGATCCGATGACGTTTACGAATTCATTGTCTTCTGGTCGCTGAAAACCTCCCTTTTCGACCAAGGCTTCGATGAACCTTCTCCATTCGCCCGTTAGGTCCTTATAGGGGATATTGTGCTCTAGGAATTTGGATATGTATGGATCTGGGCGTGGGCTTTGTTGTTCCTCATCCTCTGAAGTATCCGGACACTGGCCACAAGTACATCTTACGAGTGACACTTCGTGGGGGCCCGTCCCCATCGGTATCTGATCCGCATTTTCTGGCAGTCCTTCATCATCGCTTGCTGACAACCAACCATTGTGTCTGGCTCCCGTGATATCATTTCCGGCATGATTGTTCCAGATTGATTCCGGATCTGGGGCCTCAGTTGACTCTTCGCTCTCATCATCATCATCGTCATTGCTGTCATCGGAATCATCTTCCCATACTACTGGGATTTCGGCTGAGAGGAAACGCCGTTCAAACCCATTAGGGGAATATGGGTGCGTGCAGCTGCAGAAATTGTCGTATGCCCCCATTCCTGGAAGTAGTAGTTGCGACTCGGCTTCTCCTCCTAGAAACTGCGGGGGAAGAGTGAGAGGGGGTGGCACGTATTTGACTCCAGGCAGGATATAGAAGGAATCCTCCTCCTCTGATTCTTCGCTGTTCTCGGGATCATATTCAGCCTCTCCCAAAACCAACTTGCAGAAGTGTACTAGCTCCAGATGCTCTTTGGCCCCCTTGCTGATAAGCCCCAGTACAGGCGCCCGTCTGAAGCTTTCTTGCTCAATCTTCCTTGACTGCTCTAACCATCTTGTGTAAATGGTTTTCTCATGTTTTAACCGGAACAGCCCCAGTTCTTCAGTATCAGCTTTCCCTTCATTCGAGAAATAGCGAGCCTCATATTCTTGCAAGAAATCTCTGACATGAGACCAAGGTGGGTTGACTTGTTCATCATCCTCAAGGCTGAGGGGGAATCCGAATTCAGGATCCTCGACAAGGTTGGCCATGGATATTTGGGGACCTTCATCAGTTTCCGCATCTTCCTGGGCATGCGAAGGTTCTCCACTTTCAATCATGTTTACCTGGTTATGGTTTCTTGGCAGAGGATTTTTTACTGTATTAGGCCCCTCGGGGCCTTCCAACTTTCCTTGCTCTATCAAGCCTTGGATTGCCTTTTTCAGAGTAAAGCAGCTATCGGTCAGATGTCCGTGGGCTTGATGAAAAGCACAATACTTTGAAGTATCTACGGGAGCGTTCGGATTCCTGGGTTGGAAATTCTCCAAAGGCCGCAGCAAGCCTTCTTTCACTAGTCCCCTAAAGATGTCGTTCAGAGGCATTCCAAAGTTTTCGAGGTTTATGACCCTTGGCCTGGGCTCAGCTGGTTTTCTAGGAGCAAAAGGAGTTGTGTTATTACATTCCTGTCCCACGTAATTAATCACCTCTTTGCCTTTAGCGGGAGCAGGAGCGGTGTTGGAGGTAGGAGCCCTGTATCTGTAGGCAGGTGCAGCAGCCGGCTGTTGATTGTAAGCCTTTTCAAATTTAGCCCCAGAATTGACCATTGCCCGCAAGTCTGCGTAGGGGAAGTGACTGAGGGAGGCTCTCAGATGTGGTTTCAAGCATGACTGAAAGATGTCCAGTTGTTCCTCTTCAGAAGGAGGAGTTGCCATTTCGCTAAGCTTCAAATTCCAACGCTTGTAAAAGTCCCCGATGTTCTCGTCGGGACGCTGCACTGTTGTCTGCAGATCAACCCTATTTGTTTCCCACTCCAAATTAGCTTTATACTTCTCTGTGAAGGCACTGGTAATCTGGTCCCATGTAGCCCTGGCCTCGGGTTTTAAGTGGAAGAACCATTTTAGAGCGCTGGACTTCAAAGAAAGACTGAAATAGTCAGCCAACTGCTGATTGGTGCACCCTTTGGCCTTCATTGCCAAGGTATATGTATCCAGATGAGTTTTCGGTCATGCAGTCCCATCAAAGAGGTCCAGATTGGGCATCACAAATTTGTGGGGCAGGGGAACAATGGAGTCCGGGTCCGTAGGCCGGAAGGCAGACTTCTTAGCGGTCAATTCAGCAATCTGCGCTTTCATTTCCTTGTGCTGTTCCATGAACCAGGCCAGATGAGGGTCTTGTGGTGGAACCGTGGCATTCAAACCAGCGGCTGAGCTAGAGAGAGGAGCTACCACTGGCGGCAGACTGGTGGAGAGAACGGCTGTTCTGGGGACGTAAGTGAAAACCTGTCCTTGGCCCAAATTACCCGGAGGGGCGTGAGTAGGAGCCTGGGCAAAGGGATAGAACCTTGCGGCCTGCTGTTGATTTTCAACTGGCAAAGAGGGTGAAGGCAGTCCTGATGTAGCCGGGTAGCTTGGATTTCCGGAGTGAGGCCCATAAGTAGGCTTAAGTGCGGGCTGCTGTCCCTGGTTGTTGAATTGCATGGCTGGCTGCGGCGATGGTGTATAACTCGGGGGATACTGCGGTCCCGGTGATTCTGATGAAACTGGGATGGAGGCTTAGTAACCCGTCGAGCCCTGAGTGAGAAATGGGTTTGTGAAAGCTGTGTGAGGAGCAGCTGAGCTAGCCTCATTCTGAGGAGGGCTCATTTGTTGACTGAACAGTGTGGCGGCATTCCAAGCTGTTCTTTGTGGCACTTTGAACTGTTGCTGCGAAGGCCCGGATTGATTGGTCCCAAACTGAGGCGGGATTCCAATTAGCTGTGGCATTCCGAGGTAGCCCCAACCATGAGAAGACATTCCGTACTAATTTTGTCCCCACTGAGGAACTGGGAACTGACTCATCCCGTCAGGCTGCATGGATCCAGTGGTCTGTGGTTGGGGAGCTGGCTGACCCAGCGACTGAGAAGCATGGGTTCTGGTAGTAGTACCGTAGGAGGTTGGCGGTGGCATCCTGGAGTAGTCGGGGCGACCAAGATTGGGACTGGGGTCCTCCTCTTCTTCCACGGTGAAGGTGCCATCAGGATTGAGGCTGGCGGCCAAACCATGGCTCTTAATAGCCTCCATAAGGCTATTCAGCTGTGCTTCTTGTCGCAGTCTCATCTGTTCGGCTAACTGATTCCATTGTTGTTCTGTTTGAGGAGTCCCAGGAGGCGGAGTGGTGTTGTCCCCATCCTTACCCAGTGATGCGAGACATTACGAAACCCGGAGTCGAAACAAACGGTGAAGCTGACGATGCGCTTGACTCTTCCCAACTGATCAAACGGTGACCCGGCGCCCGAAACCAAGCTTTGTGCGGAGCTGCGGGGGGAAAGACACGAGGGTTTAGATGTTTGGGAACGAAGGAGGGTAGGCGTTTGGGCTTTAGGCTCATGCAACATGCAATTATTTGTTCTTGTTTACTTAAAACATGTTTTATTAACCTAATCGGTTGGAAAAGATTGCTCTTCTTTTTCGCAAACTACTCTGGATCCTGGATCAGTAGGCCCCATCACTACGTCTGTAAGCCCCTCGTATTCCACCTGTATTTTGACTTCCCAGGGCGGACAGCCCCGGGCGAGGGTCCTATAGGGCAAGCGGGTCCCACCGACCGCAAAGAAAAACGATCCTAAAAGTCTGGCGGGTAATCGAGTCTTAACGAGTATTCGATGTAAATTACGGACAAAGCCGACGTCAAAGGTCAAGATCATGTCCGAGGGCTCGACGAAAAGTCGGCATGGTTCGGACTGATAAATGTCCGCAATTGATCTTGACCCGTCGTCATTTAGGCTGTAATTAGGCATGGAATGATCGTTAATCCTTGATGACTCAGTGTCATGCTGGGAGTCAGTGTATAATTTGTGCCAGTCAGAGTCAAAGTCAAGGCGCCAGTCAATATCTGGTCAAAGCCCGTGACGGAAAACCAGCAGGACTTCGACTGATTAGGGTCCCGAAAGATATTGACTTGGTAGGCCGACTAAGGCTTGAAAGGAAAGGTCTATACACAGACAGGGCATGACACAGACCAGACTAAAAACCAACCGGGTCTCGGATAAAGTGTGTCACGGACAAGTGCATGGTCGACACGAGGCTCCATGGGATGTTTGGGTAGTCTCGTGCTCGCACCGAGAGGCGTAATATGGCCAAACGGGCTGCTACTGGGATTTCACTCTCAAGGACGTAGTGTGCAGTGTAAGGCCAAGTGCGCGTAGTGTGCAAGCAGTCTATCTTCTTTTTCTGAGTAAAATAGAAATTTTCTCATGTGTCTTAAAAGGTATGATGCATGCACAAAATGATATTTTTTTTTTTTGAAAATCTTTTTTTTTTGAAAATCTTTTTTTTTTGAAAATAAATGAACACATAAGCACATAATTCAAAATTCAAGTCAACGGGTCCGATAGTCAAAATTTTGACTTTTTCGAGGCGACCAAAACAACACGAAAATGTGCAAAACCAACACACACACAGTACAAATGATTTCAAATGCCGGGACTGAAGCTTGACCCACAAAAGCTTTTCTTTTTTTTTTGAAAAGATAAAACTTATTTTCCCCAGCGGAGTCGCCACTGTAACGAATGTGCCACCGGAAAACGATTTTTCTCTTTTGAAAATCAAAGCACGGAGTCTGTGATGTACCCGATTTTTGAAATCAAACGGAGTCGCCACGCCATTTTTGTTTTAAGGGCCAAAACTTTGAAAAATGCCCGAGATTAGAGATTTGGGTTCGGAGGTCATGTTACACGCCGGGAAGGACGTTAGTGTGCACCCGGAATGCCTCGTAACACGAGTCTTCCAAGCTAAAAATCATTTGTGTGTGTGTGTGTGTTTTGGCCAAAATAAGTTGAAACTGAGGAAAGTAAAAATTGAGAATTCTTTATTAGACTTTGGACAGATCTCGTGATTTTTGGTGTGATTTTTGGGTTGAATTTTGGTACTCAAAAGATTTTTGGGAGTTGAAAACCATTTCTGCCAGAATGAAAAAGGCAGTGGACACTTGACTTTGAAATGGACTTTAGGGCTTGAAAACTTCAGAATCTGGGAAAAGTCCGAGAATGAAAAATGTTCAAAACACCTTAAATAAGGTTTCTGTAAAAGAACTTCCCATTTTTGAGATGATTTGAGGGACCAAAACCTTCTGGAAATCTCAGATATGAAATCTGGATTTCCAGAGACTGATGAACTGACCTTTAAAGGAAAATTTGAAAAATGGAGTTTTACTCACGCAAAAAATAAAGTAAAAATATGTATGGAAAGCTCTGTATGTTGGCTACAAAAAGTGTTTCGTAGTCAATACCAAATTCCAAGTTTATCTGTGTCCAAAAATTTATACAATGGACTGAGATCTTGAAAAATTGCTACTGGACAGCAACTTCTCAAGAAGGAAAATGTGATTTAAAAGGGGGTTTTGCATCCATGCTTGTCCCCATTTACCTAGGTTTTGATTAGTAGTCACTAGACATTTTTGTGGTGATCTACTATATCAAACCATCCTTGGGGTACATTAGGACTTAAGCATTTCATTTGCTTGGGAAGGGGAATTTTGTAAAGATGAAATTAAAGAGAAAAATCAACTAGAGATTTAAAAATGTGGACCATTTGAGATGGTCATTCATGAATATGAACTTCAAGATGACCATCTTGGGTCAAAACTTAAGTTAAACTTGACATAAAGTAGATCAAATTAAGAAGAACAAGATGAACAAGAAGTTGAAGGGGAGTTTTAGGGTTTAAAGAAGGAGGGCTTTACCAATGGTGACACCCTATCTTCCTAGGCTTGGAATTTGACTTGAGGAGTATCAAGATTTGGTGTTTGACTTGAGGAGTATCAAGATTTGGTGTTTGGATTTGTGTTTGGGTGGATTCAAGGCTTGAATGTGTTTAGGGTTTGATGGTAGAGTTGGTCAAAGAGAAAACAAGTAGATAACACTTAAGTCCTCTATGTTTTCTCCCTAATCTTCCTCTTGAGTAGTGTTTTAAGCTTGAGCTTGGTGTGTTTAAGAGTGATTTGAGAATGTTTGAAGTGAATTTGGGAAAGGTTCAAGAGAAAATGGTGGCAATCTAAGGATTCCCACCTTGTTTCTCTCTATTTTCGCCGAATACGCCTTCGTGAGTAAAATGTGTCAGTAAACTGAGAGAGGAGGGTTCAATTTATAGCCCTCTGAAATTGACAAACATGTCCGCGCGGATGGGATTGTAAACGTGCACTGTTCATTAAATGCAGCTTCAGGCTTTGGACAGGAAGAATAAAATTCAAAAATCCAGCAGTTTATGTTTTTCAACTTGCCCAATTCGGATTTTTCCAATTTCTTTTGCTTTTTTGATTCCTTTCCATGGTTTATCTTTTTTTGGCAATCCCTAATCTACCCTTACTTGGTTAGAAATGTTAGGAATGTTAGGAATTGTTAGGAATGTTATAACTTTCGTTAATTTTCTAACGAAAATACTAACAAGCTCAAATTGGAGCACTTACAGTAGCCCCTCGGCGACGGCGCTTTCGAAGGAAGCGGGGTCGTCGATAAGAGTAAGGCTCCATATTTGGCAGGATGATCAAGTGATCGAGTGGCTGAACCTAGCGATAGGCTACCTACGTATCCCGAATGGGAATCAAGCCGGCCGTAGTTCGGGTCTTTGACCCTGGAGATGATGGCGTTTTAGGTGCCTCGAACCTGGATGAGCGAGTTACTGCAGCCGATTGCCGAAAGAAACTTCTGGGATAGGAAATGACCATTTTCGGTCTGATGGCTAGAGTTGTGTATCCGCTCTGCTGGGGATATGAATGACCATTTTGGTCTGATGGCTGAACCTAGCGATAGGCTACCTACGTATCCTTAAGAGGAATCAAGCCAGTCGTAGTTCGGGTCTTTGACCCTGGAATGACTATTTTAGGGAAGTCACCCTATGATCTGACTATTTTTGGGAAGTCGCCCTAAGGTTTTGACTATTTTTGGGAAGTCGCCCTGTGATTTGACTATTTTTGGGAAGTCGCCCTATGATCTTAATATTTTTGGGAAGTCGCCCTATGATCTGACTATTTTTGGGAAGTCACCCTATGATCTGACTATTTTTGGGAAGTCGCCCTATGGTTTTGACTATTTTTGGGAATTTAGTTCAGGAGTATGAACCTAAATGAGGACTCAGTTCAGGAGTATGAACCTAAATGGGGGCTTAGCTCAGGAGTATGAACCTAAGTGGGGACTCAGTTCAGGAGTATGAACCTAAATGGGGACTTAGTTCAGGAGTATGATCCTAAGTCGGGGACTCAGTTCAGGAGTATGAACCTAAATGGGGACCTAGTTCAGGAGTATGATCCTAAGTCGAGGTTTTGTACATGAGGGAGACTGTTTGAGGGCGTTCTTGCTGGGGAAGATTTGAGCTTACGAGGATTACCGGGGAAAAGGGTGACCGTGTTGGTCAAGTGGCTGGACCTATGGTAGGCTACCTACGTATCCCGAGTGGGAATCAAGCCTGGACGTAGTTCGACAACTGCTGGGGATGGTCTTTGATGGTTTGACGGTATTCGGGAGTCACCCGAGGTTTGACTGCTCTGAGGTTTGACCATTTTAGGGAAGTCGCCCGAGGATTGCTGAAGCTTACGTTGCTATTTGCGGAGATAGAGATAGCTAAGGCTATGGGTAATCATGCAACATTTGTGAGTGTATGCATATTTTTGAGATATGTTGAAGGACTAACGTACCTTTACTGTGTTTACCTGCAGGAGAGCAATTTGCGGGGCTCTGTGGTAGTTGATAGTTTTGAGAGTCTTGATGCATCTTTTGAGAACTTGGCGTCTCTGACCGATTTGTATTTGAGAACTTGGTGTCTCTGACCGATTTGTATTTGAGACCTTGGCATCCCTGACCGATTTGTATTTGAGAACTTGGCGTCTCTGGCCGATTTGTATTTGAGAACTTGGCATCCCTGACCGATTTGCATTTGAGATCTTGGCGTCTCTGACCGATTTGTATTTTGAGAACTTGGCATCCCTGACCGATTTGCATTTGAGATCTTGGCGTCTCTGACCGATTTGTATTTTGAGAACTTGGCATCCCTGACCGATTTGCATTTTGATAACTTGGCATCTCTGACCGATTTGCATATGAGATCTTGGCGTCTCTGACCGATTTGTACTTGAGAAGTTGGTGTCCCTGACCGATTTGTATTTGAGAACTTGGCGTCCCTGACCGAACTGTATTTGAGAACTTGGCGTCTCTGACCGATTTGTATTTTGAGAACTTGGCGTCTCTGACCGAATTGTATTTGAGAACTTGGCGTCTCTGACCGAATTGTATTTGAGAACTTGGCGTCTCTGACCGATTGGCATTTTGAGAACTTGGTATCCCTGACCGATTTGCATTTTGAGAACTTGGCGTCTCTGACCGAATTGTATTTGAGAACTTGGCGTCTCTGACCGAATTGTATTTGAGAACTTGGCGTCTCTGACCGAACGGTAGACACTGGAGGTGGTCTTCATTGGGGGCTGTTTTTATCCATTTGTGGACATTGGAGGTCGTCTTTAGCAAGTTGCAGACGCCGGAGCTTGTCTTTGCCAAACTGTAGATGCTGGAGGCTGTCTTCATCCATTTGTGGACATTTGAGGTCGTCTTTGGTGAAGATCATCCTTGCCGAAAAGGGGGATTTGATTTCACGTTTGAATTCCTGCATTCGTTAGTGAAGAGGAAGATGCATATATGACATTCATGATGACAGATGCATGCATAGAGCCAAAAATGATTGTGAGAGTATCACTGCATATGTTTGCGAGATGATGCATTTACTTGCTTTCGAAGATGCACCTAGCCTAAGCTTTTGATAGGGAAATTATGATTTATGATCTTCAATCACTTAGGATTTTCCCTATTGATTCAAGTTTTGTGCATGCTACATGAGCCCTTGGGAGATTTTTGTGGGGATGCATGGTGATGAAAGGGGATGCATTGGGATGTATGTGTCTTGAGACTGTTTGGGACAGATTTTGAGCAAGTGGGGGAGGTGAGAGCCCTCGATCGCGATTTAAACAGTGGTTGTTAATGAGGTTTTTTTTTTACAGTATCACATGGACCTCAATCTTGATGAGATTGGATTCAGATCCCGGGTCTTGGTTGAAAATTTCCCTCTCACTCTTGGTCATTTGAAGCTGATGCTGACAGGCTCTAGGGAACGTTGATATGAGTGAAGCTTCTTTCATTTGGGTGAGCTGTGACCTCGGCCGAAACCTTGTTCGGAGAATGATTTGATGAAATTGCTAATGCAGGGAGAAACCCAGATCTTAAATTCCGATGCTATGGGAAGCTGCTATGTACCAAGTTACGAAGCCGAAAATCTAGTTGTTGATGTGACTAGACCTTTCTTGTGACTTGATAAAATGCAGGTCCAAAGGACCGGCTTGACAAAGCCCCTTGATCCTGAGTAGGCAAAGTCCAGATTTTGAAGAAGTGACTTGGCGAATCTATCTCGTAGTGAAGAACCCAATGTGGACCCAAAGATGACTATAGAAGCCCCAGCTTGAAGAGCTGATACAGAGAACCTCGGGAGAACCGCTTGGCAAGCCCTGGGCCGTGAAGAAATTCAGAGCGGTCTTATTGCGTACAGAGTCATTATGTGGCCGAGGAGGCACCCATCTTTTCAAATCTTAGTCAACCACCACCGGACAAGACTCGTAAACGTTTACGTGCAGGGCACATCTTTCGAAAAATGGGAATGAATCCCGATTTTGTGTATACACACTCGCTTTAGGTTTGACTCTTTTGAGAGAGTATAAGCATCACAAGGTGTGGAAAAGTGTATGGAAGCCCCCGCCGACGTAAAGACAAAGGTTTGGCTCTATTTCCCTATGATGGAGAGAGAGAAGACTTGCCGAGACACTTGAAAACTTGTCTTATTCATGATGATCACAAGGCCGCTTAAAACCCTTTGTTAATGTTCGGTTATTCAACTCCTAAATCTGATATGAACAAATATTTTGATTAATCACGAGGAGAAAATCACCGATATCGAGAATCAAGCTCGGAAGAACGGAAAGTGTATAGGGACGATCCTTGATGAGACCGGATTTTTTTTTTGAGATTTGTTTGTGATTTCGACCGGATCATTTCTGGTTGCCTACGTTCCCTCCATTATGAAGAGCTCAGGTCGCCGTAGTTCGGGCTTATCCCGAATGAAGAGAGAATGAGTGTGAAAATTCAAGACTTTGAGGTTCTTTTGGGAATTTGAGGATTGGAGATTGAATAACATATCCCCTTAGAGTGTCCATGAAAGACACGGATGCGAAGCCCCAGTGGGACATCCACGGCAAGTGTTTGTGAAGTAGAAATGAATTATGCTCACATCAGATTTGAATTTGCACAATCTTTGATTGATGATTTTGAACCAAGATGGATTTGATTTCAATTTAAGCAAGCAATGAAGCGTTAATTTGATTTAGATCTTGAAGATATTATGATGAAATTGCTATCCGATAGGAATTGCAGTTGGGTTTCCGGGCTTCGATCGGTCATCGGGTAATTTTGGAAGTTATGACCTCTTAAAG
The DNA here is from genome assembly GCA_022495995.1 of Adenophora triphylla var. japonica. Classification (NCBI taxonomy): domain Eukaryota; kingdom Viridiplantae; phylum Streptophyta; class Magnoliopsida; order Asterales; family Campanulaceae; genus Adenophora; species Adenophora triphylla. The sequence continues at coordinate 123,926 of JAFEMH010005861.1, read as the reverse complement.
TGAGAGGTCGGCTGGGCCTTTTGCTGACTGAACCTCTAAAAATGAGAGGTTGGCTTGTAGGGATGTGTTTGTGAAATCTATGGTGGGGAAGATTGACTGCCTCTAAGAATGAGAGGTCAGATTTTGATTTTGACCAAAGGCGAGGATAATGGTAACGAGGATATCCTCTAAAAGTGAGAGGATGGCTTGGGATTGGTTAAGGAAATGGTGAGAGGGAGTCCAAGCTATCGAGAACTTTTGCGAATCTTCGAGAATTCAGGCTCCTTTTTTATCATTGGGGAGTTTCTTGAGGAGTCGGGGACTTTTACTGAATTGTGAGGATCGACAGTCCTTCTTTTTTTTTGAAGCTTCTTTTGCTTGAGCTCTTTTTTCTTCTTTTTTTTTTTTGACTTGGAAAGCTTCCTGAGGAGTTGAGGATTATCTTTGTCCTTCCTTCATGGCTTGAGATATTTTGCGCATCGCCGACTCTCGAAGTTAACTTCTTGGGCTTGCTTGGACTTTTCTCAGTAAGGAGCAAAAATAATGGCTAAACCGGGTTTCAAAACATGCCGATCTTGAAATGAAAGGATATTGTTTGGTGAGGGTAAGGTAATGGCTTTCCTATGGGTGAAAGGCTTCGACCGCAATCCTTACCGGATGACCTAAACGAAATTAAGTCTTCATTGCTTGCTTAAGCTTTAAATGAGAAAAGATCCATGCAAATTCATCGAGCAACGAGAGGATGATGATGAAAGGGATGTGAGCATATGAGATGCAAGATGGGGAGTTGGTAAGCCCCAATTTGGGAAGGATATCAATTGATTTTCTCACTCCGATTAATTTAAATATTAATCATTTCAAAGAATTAGTGGTTGAGCAGCACAAGTGATCATCTAGGATAAAACCATTTTAATTAAGTGTAACGTGGGTGTGCAAGTGATGTCTCGAGTCTAGCAAGAAAATACTTATATTAAAAGTTAGACATTTAACTACTATGTCCAAAATGGACTACAACGACAAATGTCCAGGAATGACTTAGGTGAAAGAAAAGTACTAGAACCTACGAAGGTTGACTTAAAAGACTATTTTAAAGATAGGTAGCCCCTAGTCTAGCTGCTCTTTGTTGTTGGACCATGCATCTACTCTTCGACGCCGGAGATGGGGGCTATTGCGCATCTTTCCATCAGATTTCTTTGGCAATCTCTTGCTTAATCCAACCATTTTCATCATCTGCGATGGTCGGTCCACCGACCTTACAAAGGGGTGAGTCAAATTCCATTATGCCCACAAGTCTTGAATCACCAAACTCGACCATGTTGACATTCGGGTTGTTGTTTCTAGGGAATGGGTTATCGATAGTATTGGGCCCTTCAGCACCTCTAACCTCCCTTGTTCAATCAAACTTTGGATTGCCTTTTTCAGGGGACGCAATCATCCGTCAGTGCCCATGGTACTCGATGAAAGGCACAATGCTTGGAGGTATCCAAAGGAGCATTGGGGTTTCTAGGCCGATAATTTTCCAAAGGCCTGGAGCAAACCTTCTCTCACCAAACCTACGAAGATATCACTCAAAGGCATCCCAAAGTTTCTCAAGTCTTGGAGCCGGATCCGGATGCATCAGGTTTCTTGGGAACAAAGGAAGTGGCATTGTTATGATCCGTCCCGCATAGCTAATCACTTCTTTACCTTTTGTTGGGCATGAGCCGTGTTGGAGGTTGAAGAAACCCGGTATGCGTAAGCGGGTGCAGTCAGCTGCTAATTGTAAGCCTTTTCGAACTTAGCCCGGAATTAACCATTGCACGCAAGTCGCCGTAGGGGAAGTGACCGAGGGAAGCTCTCAAATGCGGCTTCAAGCATGACCGAAAGATGTCTAATCTGCTCCTCGTCGGAGGGAGGAATGGCCATTTCACCGAGCTTTAAGTTCCACCTTTTATAGAAATCCCCAATATTCTCATCGTGGCGCCGTGCACCGTTGTCCGCAGTCAACTCGTTTGTTTCCCATTCCAAGTTGGCTTTATACTTATCTCGTGAAAGTACTAGTAACTGTTCCCAAGTAGCCCTAGCTTCAGCCGCAATCGGAAAAACCATTTCAAATCCCCGACTTCAAAGAGAGATCAAGTAGTCGGCCAACCGCTGGTTTGTGCATCCCTTAGCTTTCATTGCCAAAGTGTAGGTGTCCAAGTGAGTTTTAGGACATGCACTTCCATCAAACAATTCGAGATTGGGCATCACGAACTTGTGAGGCGGGGGTACAATCGAGTCGGGATCTCGTAGGCCGAAGAGCAAAGTGTTCCTTTTGATGGTCAATTCGGCGATCGCGCTTTCATTTCCTTGTGTTGCTCCATAAACCAAGCCAATTGGGGATCCAAAGGTGGAGCGGGAATGCCTGAGCCAATATTTGAGCCAGGAAGAGGACTAGCTGTTGGTGGTGCATTGGTGGAAGGAATACCATATCCGGAGCATAGGTGAAAACCCGCCCTTGGCCCAAATTACCCCGGGGAGTGTAGGTAGGAGCTTGGGCAAAGGGATAGAACCCAGCGACTTGCTTTGTTGGCTTCCAATCGGCAGAGAAGATGGAGGCAGATTCGAGGTAGCCGTGATGGCTTGGATTTCCGGAGTGAGGCCCATAAGTAGGCTTAAGTGCGGGTGCCGTCCCCCGGTTGTTGAATTGCATGGTCTGGTTGTGGCGAGGATGCATAATCGAGAGGATATCCGTGGTCCCGGTGATTCCGATGAAACTGGGATGGGGGCTTGGTAACCCATTGAACCCCGAGTGAGAAATGGGTTTGCGGAAGCTGTGAGGAGCAAACTGAGCTAGCATCATTCTCGAGGAGGGGCTCGATCGTTGCCCGAACCAAACCGTGGTGGCATTCCAAACCGTTCTTTGCGGAAGTCCGGATTGATTGGTCCCAAACCGAGGCGGGATCCCGATTTGCCGTGGCATTCCGGGGTATCCCCAACCATGGGAAGGCATTTCGTGCCGACTTTGTCCCCACCGAGGCATTGCGAACCGGCTGGCCCCGTCAGCTGCGTGGATCCGTGGTCTCAGCAATGGGAGACGGCCGACCCGGAGATCGAGGAGCATGGGCTCGTGGTAGTACCGTGGGAGGTCGGTGGTGGCATCCTGGAGTAGTCGGGTTGACCAAGAGCGGGATTGAGGTCTTCCTCTTCTTCCACAGTGAAGGTGCCATCTCGGGTTGAGATCGCGGCTAATCCACGGGCTTTTGATAGCCTCCATAAGGCCGTTCACCAGTGCTCTGTCGCACTCTCATCCGTTCAGCCTAACTGATTCCATTGCGGTTCTGTTTGAGGAGTCCCATGAGGCGGAGTGACGTTGTCCCCATCATTACCGGCCGATGCAGACATTCAAACCCGGAGTCGGAATAAACGGCGAAGCCGACAATGCGCTTGACTCTTCCCTTAACCGATCAGACGGTGACCCAGTGTCCGGAACCAACCTTTGTGAGGAGCTGCGGGGAAAAGGCACGAAGGTTCAGATGTGCAGGAATGAAGGAGGGTAGGCGTTTGGGCTTTGGGCTCATGCAACATGCAGTTATTTGTTCACGTTTACTTAAAACATGTTTTATTAACCTAATCGGTTGGAAAAGATTGCTCTTCTTTTTCGCAAACTACTCTGGATCCTGGATCAGTGGGCTCCGTCACTACGTCTATAAGCCCCTCGTATTCCACCTGTATTTCGACCTCCCAGGGTGGACAGCCCCGGGCGAGGGTCCTATAGGGCAAGCGGGTCCCACCGACCGAAAGAAAAACGATCCTAAAAGTCTGGCGGGTAATCGAGTCTTAACGAGCATTCGATGTAAATTACGGACAAAGCTGACGTCAAAGTCAAGATCATGCCCGAGGGCTCGACAAAAAGTCGGCATGATTTGGACTGATAAATGTCCACGATTAATCTTGACTTGTCGTCAGTTAAGCCGTAATTAGGCATGGAATAGTCATTAATCCTTGATGACTCAGTGTCAATGCTGGGAGTCAGTGTATAATTTGTGCCAGTTAGAGCCGAAGTCAAGGCGCCGGTCAATATCTTGGTCAAAGTCTGCGGCGGAAAACCGGCAGAACTTCGACTGATTAGGGTCCGAAAGATATTGAGTCGGTATGCCGACAAAGGCTTGAAAGGAAAGGTCTATACACAGACAGGGCATGACACAGACCAGACTAAAAATCAACCGGGTCTCGGACAAAGTGTGTCACGGACAAGTGCATGGTCGACACGAGGCTCCATGGGATGTTTGGGTAGTCCTGTGCTTGCACCGAGAGGCGTAATAAGACCAAACGGGCCGCGACAAGGATTTTCCCGGATTAGGGACGTAGTGTGCAGTGTAAGGCCACATGCGCGTAGTGTGCAAGCAGTCTATCTTCTTTTCTGAGTAAAATAGAGATTTTTTATGTGTCTTAAAAAGCATGGTGCATGATTGTTTTTTTTTTTTGGAAATTTTTCTTTTTTGAAAAATCTTTTTTTTTTTTTGAATTTTTTTTTTTTTTTTTTGAAAATTTTATGAACACATAAGCACAAAAATTCCAACGGTTAGGGACATTATTTCCGACAGTCAAAATTTTGACTTTTTCCGAGGCGGCCAAAACAAACACGAAAAATGTGCAAAAATCAACACACACAAAACAAAGGATTTCAAATGTCGGGACGAAAGCTTGACCCTCAAAAGTTTTTCTTTTTTAAAAAAAAAGATAAAACTTGTTTATATCCCCAGCGGAGTCGCCACTGTGATGTACCCGATTTTTGAAATCAAACAGAGTCGCCACGCCATTTTTGTTTTAAGGGCCAAAACTTTGAAAAATGCCCGAGATTAGAGATTTGGGTTCGGAGGTCATGTTACACGCCGGGAAGGACGTTAGTGTGCATCCGGAATGCCTCGTAACACGAGTCTTCCAAGCTAAAAATCATTTGTGTGTGTGTGTGTGTTTTGGCCAAAATAAGTTGAAACTGAGGAAAGTAAAAATTGGGAATTCTTTATTAGACTTTGGACAGATCCCTTGATTTTTGGTGTGATTTTTGGGTTGAATTTTGGTACTCAAAAGATTTTTGGGAGTTGAAAACCATTTCTGCCAGAATGAAAAAGGCAGTGGACACTTGACTTTGAAATAGACTTTAGGGCTTGAAAACTCCAGAATCTGGGAAAAGTCCAAGAATGAAAAATGTTCAAAACACCTAAAATAAGGTTTCTGTAAAAGAACTTCCCATTTTGGAGATGATTTGAGGGACCAAAACCTTCTGGAAATCTCAGATATGAAATCTGGATTTCCAGAGACTGATGAACTGACCTTTAAAGGAAAATTTGAAAAATGGAGTTTTACTCACGCAAAAAATAAAGTAAAAATATGTCTGGAAAGATCTGTATGTTGGATACAAAAAGTGTTTTGTAGTCAACACCAAATTCCAAGTTTATCTGTGTCCAAAAATTTAGACAATGAACTGAGGTCTTGAAAAATTGCTACTGGACAGCAACTTCTCAAGAAGGAAAATGTGATTTAAAAGGGGGTTTTGCATCCATGCTTGTCCCCATTTCCCTAGGTTTTGATTAGTAGTCACTAGACATTTTTGTGGTGATCTACTATATCAAACCATCCTTGGGGTACATTAGGACTTAAGCATTTCATTTGCTTGGGAAGGGGAATTTTGTAAAGATGAAATTAAAGAGAAAAATCAACTAGAGATTTAAAAATGTGGACCATTTGAGATGGTCATTCATGAAGATGAACTTCAAGATGACCATCTTGGGTCAAAACTTAAGTTAAACTTGACATAAAGTAGATCAAATTAAGAAGAACAAGATGAACAAGAAGTTGAAGGGGAGTTTTAGGGTTTAAAGAAGGAGGGCTTTACCAATGGTGACACCCTATCTTCCTAGGCTTGGAATTTGACTTGAGGAGTATCAAGATTTGGTGTTTGACTTGAGGAGTATCAATATTTGGTGTTTGGATTTGTGCTTGGGTGGATTCAAGGCTTGAATGTGTTTAGGGTTTGATGGTAGAGTTGGTCAAAGAGAAAACAAGTAGATAACACTTAAGTCCTCTATGTTTTCTCCCTAATCTTCCTCTGTTGGTGATTTTAGTGTCATCAACTTGTTTTATTGTAATGGTGATTTACTAAGAGATCAATGTGATTCGTATTAGACTCGGATACGAGTAAGGGAAAGTGTGGAGTACACACTCGTTTGAGCTAAAACGAAGTCAACCTCAATAAAGAAGTAAAAGTTAAAGGGTAGCATATTTTGCTGATGTGCTCGGCCGAGCAGAGTCCTTGACTCGGCCGAGCAGAGCTTAGCAGATTGGCCAAGTTTCTGGAGTGTCATGCTCGGCCGAGGCATGTGCCTTACTCGGCCGAGCAAGATGAACAAAGACGGCCGTGGGTAGCCTCAAATGACACGGCCGTGCAGCTGGGCAAATTGTCATGGGACATTTTTGCTCGGCCGAGCGAGTCCCTTGACTCGGCCGAGCAGTTCCTGAACAGGTGCCAGTTCAAAATGAAAAGACACATCGCTTGGCTAAAGTCATGTCTTTTGGTTATACCCTTTTACTGATACCTCTCCATCTGTATAAATACAGATGTTTGATCTCATTTGTAACACACACAACATACAAGTGAATTACAACAATAACGAAAGCAATCAATTCTCACAGTTTAGATTTGTTCTCTTTGCCTAGAAACAAATTGAGTGATTGTCTTATCCCAATAAAGATTTTGTGTAACCCAGGCATTAAGGGTCGAAATACTTTATTCGAAAAGTGGATTATACATGATTCAATCACATATCCGGCCTCAGTATCAAAGATCAAGACCCTATATTTCCCCTACAAACGAATAAAGTATTTGGTGATACTCATGGCTGGTGGAAGTACTTTGAAGGAGATGACGAACAAGTTTGGAAAGCTAGACAAATTTGAAGGACAAGACTTCAGGCGTTGGCAAAAGAAGATGCACTTCCTTTTAACTACATTAAAGGTGGTGTATGTTCTTTCTACCCCTATTCCAGAATTGCTTGAAGATGACAACTTGGAGGCAATCAGACGTAGATCAAAGTGGGAAAACGACGACTACATCTGCAGAGGACACATATTAAACGGTATGTCTGATTCTCTCTTTGACATCTATCAAAATGAGGAATCTGCAAAAGAGTTATGGGATTCTCTTGAATCCAAGTACATGGCAGAGGATGCTTCTAGTAAGAATTTCCTTGTGTGTAATTTTAATAATTACAAGATGGTCGATTCAAGACCAGTCATGGAACAATTCAATGAACTCCTTAGAATCCTTGGACAATATACACAACATGGGTTGAAGATGGATGAGTCAATATCAGTTTCAAGTGTGATTGATAAGTTGCCTCCCTCTTGGAAGGATTTCAAACACACTTTGAAACATGGTAAAGACGATCTGTCTTTGGTTCAACTTGGTAGTCACTTGCGCATAGAGGAATCTCTTAGGGCGCAAGAGGATGACAAAGGCAAGGGAAAAGAAGTTGTTGGACCCTCGGTCAATATGATTGATGAGGGTGGAAACAATAAAAACAAAGAAAAGAAACGTAGTTTCAATGACAATGGTTCTGGTCCCAACAAGAAGCCTAAATTGGCATGTTGGAAGTGTGGCAAATCTGGTCACTTTAAGAAGGATTGTCGTGTTGGAAACAACAAGAAAGGCACAAGCACAAGTGGTTCGGGAAAGGGGTCTAAGGACCATTCTCAAAACCAAGGTCAGAATTTAATACATAGTTGGAACAGATTTATTAAAAATTCTGTTTCAATAATTTCTGAGGCATTTTATGTGCAGGATGATGCTATTGCGTGGTGGATTGATTCCGGTGCCACAACTCATGTTTGTAAGGATCGTTGTTGGTTTAAGACATACGAACCAATGGAAGACGGATCTGTCCTTTACATGGGTGATGACCATTCCGCTCCTATTCAAGGAAGAGGAAGTGTGGTGTTGGAATTTAGTTCGGGAAAAATTATTTCTTTGTTTAATGTTTTATATGTACCTAAACTTCGTAAGAATTTAATTTCTGGTCCTGTCTTGAACAAATGTGGATATAAACAAGTGTATGAATCCGATAAGTATATCTTATCGAAGTCTGGTGTATTTGTAGGATTTGGTTATTATAACAATGGAATGTTCATGTTGAATTTAAATAAAATTCCTGTTAACTCTAGTTCTATTTATATGACATCCTCTGTTGTTGTTAATTCCTCATTATGGCATGCTCGGTTAGGACATGTGCACTATAAAAGAATGCTTGAAATGTCCAAAGATGGTTTGATTCCTGTTATTGATAATAATACGGAAAGGTGTAATACTTGCATATTAACAAAAATCACTAGGAAACCTTTTAAAAGTGTTACAAGGAATTCTGTAAAACTTGAATTGATACATAGTGATTTATGTGATTTTCATGCAACTCCATCTTTAGGCAATAAAAAGTATATTGTCACTTTTATAGATGATGCTTCTAGGTTTTGATATATTTATTTGCTGCATGCAAAAGATGAAGCCCTAGATAAATTTAAAATTTATAAAACTGAAGTTGAACTTCAACTTAATGGCTTGATTAAAACCTTACGTACGGATAGAGGTGGTGAATATTATGATCCTAAATATTTCCAATCCGTAGGAATAATTCATGAGACTACGGCTCCTTATGTACCACAACAAAATGGTGTGGATGAAAGGAAGAATAGAACTCTTGAAGAAATGGTTAACGCCATGTTGTCTTACTCGGGCTTGAGTGACGGGTTTTGGGGTGAAGCCATGTTAACGGCTTGTCATCTATTGAATAGAGTTCCTAATAAAAGGAACAAGATTACCCCATATGAGCTTGGTATAAGAAACGACCAAACTTGACATTTTTGCGAGTTTGGGGATGTAGGGCCGTGGTTAGACTTCCGGACCCTAAAAGGAAAAAGTTGGGAGAAAAAGGTATTGATTGCATCTTTGTTGGATATGCTGAGCATTCCAAGGCATATAGGTTTTATGTTATAGAACCTAATGAATTCATTTCTATAAACACAATTATAGAATCAAGAGATGCAATCTTTGATGAGAATCGTTTCTCTTCGATACCTAGACCCAAGGATATTATACCAATGTCGGCTGAATCTCAAATGGATGATCATTCAATTGATGTACCAAGTGAGACACCCGAACCTCGTAAGAGTACAAGAGTAAGGAAAGCTAAATCATATGGTTCTGATTTTCAACTATATTTAGTTATGGGATCAAGAGATCAAATTGAATCTCAATACTCTTACTATTATAGTATAGAGGAGGATCCAAGAACCTATGATGAAGCAATAAAATCTCGAGATGCTGGTTTTTGGAAAGAAGCCATCGATGATGAGATTGGTTCTATTGTGGAAAATAATACATGGGTCTTGTCTGATTTACCACCAGTTTGTAAACCTTTGGGGTGCAAATGGATCTTCAAAAGAAGATGAAAGTCGATGGAACTATCGACAAGTTTAAAGCTCGATTGGTAATCCAAGGCTTTAGACAAAAGGAAGGGATCGATTACTTCGATACCTATGCACCGGTTGCTCGTATCACTACTATTAGATTTCTGATAGCTTTGGCAGCTATTCAGAATCTATTGATCCATCAAATGGATGTCAAAACAGCATTCTTAAATGGTGATTTGGAAGAAGAAGTGTATATGAAGCAACCTGAAGGATTTGTTATGCCAGGTAATGAGCATAAGGTATGTAAGTTAATTAAGTCATTGTATGGGCTGAAGCAAGCACCTAGCGGTGGCATCAAAAATTTGATGAGGTTGTTTTGTCGAATGGTTTTGTATTAAATCGGTCCGACAAATGTGTATATAGCAATTTGATGAATCCGGTAAAGGTGTAATCATCGTCTATATGTAGATGACATGTTGATTTTTGGCACTGACCAAAATGTAGTTGATAAAACTAAGAAGTTTTTGTCATCAAAGTTTTTGATGAAGGACATGGGAGAAGCCGATGTAATTCTTGGTATAAAGATTAAACGAATGAACAAGGGAATTGCAATATCACAATCTCATTATATTGAGAAAATTCTCAAGAGGTTTAATTGTGATAATTGTTCTAAAGTTAGTACCCCCATGGATCCTACTGAGAAACTTGTATCAAATACTTGGTAAACCTGTGTCACGGCTCGAATACTCAAAAGCCATTGGCGGTTTGATGTATGCTATGACGGGCACTCGACCCGATATTGCTTATGCGGTTGGAAGATTGAGCAGGTTCACTAGTAATCCTAGTAGACGACATTGGCATGCTATAACAAGGGTGTTCAAGTACTTAAAAGATACTTATGGACTATGGTTTGTGTTATAGTGGACATCCTTCTATATTAGAAGGTTATACCGATGCTAGTTGGATCAACCAAGAAGATTCATCTTCTACTAGTAGTTGGGTGTTCTTGCTTGGAGGAGGTGCCATTTCTTGGGCTTCCAAAAAGCAGACATGTATTACACATTCTACAATGGAATCTGAGTTTGTAGCATTGGCTGCTGCTGGAAAAGAAGCGGAGTGGCTTCGGAACTTGATATTTGAGATTCCATTATGGCCAAAACCGATATCACCAATGTCTATCCATTGTGATAGTGCTGCCATCTTGGCTAGGGCCTATAGTCAGATTTATAATGGCAAGTCTAGACACTTGGGTGTCAGACATAGTATGATTCGGGAGTTAATCATGAATGGTGTGATATCAGTTGAATTTGTTCGGTCGCAACAAAATTTGGCTGACCACTTGACGAAGGGGTTAGCCAGAGACTTGGTAAATAAGTCTGCAATGGGAATGGGATTAAAGTCCATTTAATCCTCTAATTGTGAGATACCCAATTCCCTTCTAATACAACGTTAGAAGCTTGAATTCAATGTGGAAAGCTCGCAGTTGGAGATTGGAACACATGTTATTATCTTTCCCAAGGTATGTGTTCAGACCTGCAAGTAAAGGTTAGGTTGAAGAATATCTTCTTAATAGTTCCTTTGAAAAATTGCAAATGCAGGTGCAAGATTAAAAGGAACTACCTATGTGGACATGAAGTTTTGCCGCTTCAAGAAGCTAGGACTTGGCTTCCTATATGTTCACTATTGGATATGGACACATGGCTTGTAATAGTGTCAAGATTAAACAAAGAGAATTATGCGAACTTATGTGTATAGTATCTTCAGGTATTCATATGAGTTGACGGGTTCAATCGTTTCGACACCCCGATTCTCGAGTATTTGAAATGTGTATTATACTAAGATGAAAATTCAATCGCAAGACATTTTCATTTATGCATTCGTTTGTTTCGTTATTTATAAAGTTTAGTAAATCAAAGGATTACACTAAAATGGAGGGGATTTGTTGGTGATTTTAGTGTCATCAACTTGTTTTATTGTAATGGTGATTTACTAAGAGATCAATGTGATTCGTATTAGACTCGGATACGAGTAAGGGAAAGTGTGGAGTACACACTCGTTTGAGCTAAAACGAAGTCAACCTCAATAAAGAAGTAAAAGTTAAAGGGTAGCATATTTTGCTGATGTGCTCGGCCGAGCAGAGTCCTTGACTCGGCCGAGCAGAGCTTAGCAGATTGGCCAAGTTTCTGGAGTGTCATGCTCGGCCGAGGCATGTGCCTTGCTCGGCCGAGCAGTATGAACAGCACGGCCGTGCAGTTCAAATGACACGGCCGTGCAGCTGGGCAAATTGTCATGGGACATTTTTGCTCGGCCGAGCGAGTCCCTTGACTCGGCCGAGCAGTTCCTGAACAGGTGCCAGTTCAAAATGAAAAGACACATCGCTTGGCTAAAGTCATGTCTTTTGGTTATACCCTTTTACTGATACCTCTCCATCTGTATAAATACAGATGTTTGATCTCATTTGTAACACACACAACATACAAGTGAATTACAACAATAACGAAAGCAATCAATTCTCACAGTTTAGATTTGTTCTCTTTGCCTAGAAACAAATTGAGTGATTGTCTTATCCCAATAAAGATTTTGTGTAACCCAGGCATTAAGGGTCGAAATACTTTATTCGGAAAGTGGATTATACACGATTCAATCACATATCCGGCCTCAGTATCAAAGATCAAGACCCTATATTTCCCCTACATCCTCTTGAGTAGTGTTTTAAGCTTGAGCTTGGTGTGTTTAAGAGTGATTTGAGAATGTTTGAAGTGAATTTGGGAAAGGTTCAAGAGAAAATGGTGGCAATCTAAGGATTCCCACTGTTTTCTCTCTATTTTCGCCAGAATACAGCTTCTGTGAGTAAAATGTGTTGTGTAAACTGAGAGAGGAGGGTTCAATTTATAGCCCTCTGAAATTGACAAACATGTTCGCGCGGATGGGATTGTAAACGTGCACTGTTCATTAAATGCAGCTTCAGGCTTTGGACAGGAAGAATAAAATTCAAAAATCCAGCAGTTTATGTTTTTCAACTTGCCCAATTTGGATTTTTCCAATTTATTTTGCTTTTTTGATTCCTTTCCATGGTTTATCTTTTTTTGGCAATCCATAATCTACCCTTACTTGGTTAGAAATGTTAGTAATTGTTAGGAATGTTATAACTTTCGTTAATTTTCTAACGAAAATACTAACAAGCTCAAATTGGAGCACTTACAGAGTCGCCAAGCCATTTTTGTTTTAAGGGTCAAAACTTTGGAAAATGCCCGAGATGAGAGATTTGGGTTCGGAGGTCACGTTACACGCCGGGAAGAACGTTAGTGTTCACCCGAAATGCCTCGTAAAACGAGTCTTCCAAGCTTAAAAACCATTTGTGTGTGTGTGTGTGTGTGTGTGTATTTCTTTGGCCAAAATATGTTCAAACTGAGAAAACTAAAAATTGGGAACTCTTTGTAAGACATTAATCAAGTCCCATGATTTTTGGTATGATTTTAGGGTTGAGTTTTGGTACTCAAGATTTTTTGAAGTTGGAAATCAATTCTGCCAGAATGAAAAAGGCAGTGGACACTTGATTTTAAAATGGATTTAAGAGCTTTAAAACTTCAAAATATGGGGAAAGTCCGAGAATGAAAGTTGTTCAAAACATCTTAAATAAGGTTTTTACAAAAGACTTTTCCATTTGGAGATGATTTAATGGACCAAAAACCTTCTGGAAATATCAGATATGAAATCTGGATTTCCAGAGACTGATGAACTGACCTTTGAAAAATAATTTGAAAAAGGGAGTTATACTCACGAAAAAGATAAAGTAAAAATATGTCTGGAATTCTACGGATGTTGGCTACAAAAAGTATTTTGTAGTCAACACCCAATTCCAAGTTCTTCTGTGTCCAAAAAATTAGACAATGGACTGAGGTCTTAGAGAAAGGCTACTGGACAGCAACATTCTCAAGAAGGAAAATGTGATTTTAAAGGGGGTTTTGCATCCATGCTTGTCCCCATTTCCTTAGGCTTTGATTAGTGATCACTAGACATTTTATTGGTGATCTACTATATCAAGCCATTCTTAGGGTACATTAGGACTTTAAGCATTTCATTTGCTTGGGAAGGGGAGATTTAACTTTGAAAATGAAGATTTTATGTATGAAAATGATTTTGGAAAACACTTTTAAGTGAATGATTTTGAGGAAAACACTTTTAAGTGAGTAAGAAGGAATTTGGACCTTTTAAATGGTCATCCATGGAAATTTATTCCAAGGTGACTACATTTTTAGGTCAAGCAAGTATGAACAACAAGTTGATGAACAAACTACATTTTTGAAGTTTGAAATGCATGCATGGATGAAGGAGATTTAGGGTAGGGAGAAGGAGGTTATACCTATCTTCTTTTGTGTTTGTGTTTGAAGCTTTGAATTTGAGAGTGAGTGGGTGTGATTTGGGAAAATAATCAAGCGAAAAAGGTGGCAATAACAAGGATACAACAAATTGATTCATCAGAGAAATATGTGATTACAACATCAGATGTTTTTGAGAGTGAAGGAATTCCCACTGTTTTCTCTAGTATTTTCGCCAATGTGTTGCTGTGAATTGATGTTGCTTCCTTTTTCTTCTGAGACTGAAGGGCTCAATTTATAGCCCTCTGGAATTTACAATTCCATCCGCGCGGACAAGTCAAGCAGCGTGCACTGTTCATTAAATGCAGCTGCAGGCTTTGGACACAAGGAATATTTTTGAAAATATTCAAACTGGCTATGTTTTTCAGCTTGCCAATTCGGGTTTTTACAATTTCTTTTCTTTTTTAAGATTCTTTTCTTGGTTTAACCTTAAATAGCAATCCCTACTTTACCCTTGTTTTGTTAGAAAAGTTAGAAATTGCTAGAAATGTTAGGAATGTTAAGACATTCGTTAATTTTCTAACGAAAATGCTAACAACTCAAATTGGAGCACTTACAATCAACCATGGCCCGTCAATCATTTGGTAGATCCTAAGGTTTTTGGTATGATAGCAATAGATGGTGTTTGAGTTACTCATCCACGTTCTTGCCATCTGTAAAGACGAGGAAGGCACAAGAACGAACTAAAGAAATTGTTCAAGAAAAACTCAAGTTTCAAACACCAACAATGACATATTCTAGAAGAACCCACCAAGAACATTACCAAAACCCATCAATCCAAAGTAAAATTGCAGAAATTAGAAAAAGAGAGAAGATTTATGCCTGTATCAAAGGTTGAAGATGAAATCTGCACTCGAAATCAAGCATGAACACCCGGAATTAACAAAGAAATCATGAGGAACTCAAGAACAAATCTGAAATTTGAAGCTTATAGTTTCTCTCTCAAATACAAAGGGTGATAAAAGAGTAAAAACGAAGTGGGTTCTGTCTTATATACGCATATCTAAATGCGTATGGGTCGAATAAACCGGGTAAAGGCGTCGTCGCCTCCCTCGCTATAAATGTTATACAGGGTTCCCAATATGAATGTCAGACCTCGATAGGCGCTCCCATCATTGTCGATTTAATCGGTGGATAATGAAGCGTCATATAACACGTAAGAGACCGTTCGTGTTTGTTTAAGACGAGGTAGAGCAACACTTCCTACTCGGCATAGCCGAGCTAGGAAGTCGAGGGCCAGTGAACGGTATAAACCGAGCTACGAACATGTATCATGGCCGGGTAAAGCCCAATGAATTGGGCCCAAAATATAATCCATACAAGTCTCAAGTACGACAAAGGAAGTGGGCTTTCTCTACCTTTTCTCGTCTTTCTTACTCGTCATTCCCAATATGTCGACCTAAAAATAGCAGAGAGTATAATGAATAAGGCCCAACAAAACTGCATGTCGACAAGGCATAGTCGTATAAGCCGAGCAAGGCATATATTAAGGCCGAGCAAGATCTCCTTTGAACACGAGCTGCCCCTCCTCGGTTGTTAACAAAATAAAAAAATGGGCTTCCATATCATTCATAACTCTCTTCCTCGGCACGATTTGAGCCGATCAGGCCATGTACGACGAGTAGATCTACTCCCAGTCGCATGTGCAGAATATGTTTCCTAATTCTAATCAAATAAGGACTGTGAATAGTTATAATCCTTCCATGATTATAACCTTATTTCACACATTTTCTTATTCAACAAGTATTTTACAATGTTATGCATATAAATACAAGTCATTATTCTCATTATTTTGATAACACATATTTTTACTCTAAATTTTTATCAATTGATTTCTCTATCTAAACACAAATACTTAATTTCACGCCGGAGCGCATTCGCGGTGAAACCCCGATTTAGTTTACGTGTTTGTTTTTATTTTTCAGGTTATTTAATTATACATGATACAACCTGTTGCTGGATTTAGGCTGATACGAACGTTTTCGGCATCATATATATATATATATATATATATATATATATATATATATATATATATATATATATATATATATATATACTCCCTCTGTCCCAATAAAAGCTTCACTAATTACCCAAAAGGGCGTCCCGTTAGAAGCTTCACATTTCCTTTTTTGGCAAAGAATCTTTACTATTTCCTCCACTCATTCTCTCTCCCACATTATTTTAATACTCACAACACCATTATAATTTACTATTCCCTCCACTAATTCTCTCTCATATTTTCAAATTACACTCACAACATTTTTTTCCCTTCCATTTCCATAATTTGCGTGCCCACCCAAAAGGGTGAAGCACTTATTGGGACGGAGGGAGTATATATATATATATTATACAATAACAAAATTGCACTGAAAATTTTCAATATTTAGGCTCCGTTTGTTTCGCGTAAAACATTTTCCGGAAAATGTTTTCATGTAAAATGATTTCATGTAAAAAGGTTTCCTTGTAAAATGTTTTCATGTAAAAAGATTTCCATGTAAAATGTTTTCTTGTAAAATATCATGGTCTTGTTTTCAGTTGTTTGGCAAATTTGACGAAAATATTTTCCGAAAATGTCACTTTTTTTTTATTAATTTAAATCAACTTTGGAAACCGCCCCACCCACCCCCTGCCTACCCCACCCCCCTACACACCCACCCCCCAAATTTTTTTTTTAATTTTTTAATAAAAAATAAAAAATAAATTATTTTTTTTTGTAGGGGGGGGAGTTGGGTAGGGGGTGTAAAATAAAAAAAAAATTGGGGGGAGGGGGGGGGGTGGGTAGGGGGTGGATGGGGCGGTTTCCAAAAAAAAAAAATTTTTTTTTTGGGGGGGGTGGGTGGGGGGGGGGGTAGGGAGTGGGTGGGTGGGGCGGTTTCCAAAAAAAAATTTTTTGGGGGGGTGGGGTGGGTAGGGGTGGGGAAGGCGGGGGTGGGTGGGCGGTTTCCAAAAAAAAAAAATTTTTTTTTTTGGGGTGGGGGGTTGGGGTGGGTAGGGGTGGGGTAGGCGGGGGGTGGGTGGGTGGGTGGGGCGGTTTCAAAAAAATAAAAAAATAAAAAAAAAATTTGGGGGGTGGGTGGGTGGGTGGGGGGTGGGTGGGCGGTTTCCAAAAAAAAATTAAAAAAAAAAAAAAAAAAAAAATTTTTTTTTTTGGGGGGGGGTAGGGGGTGGGTGGGCGGTTTCCAAAAAAAAAAAAAAAAAAATTTTTTTGGGGGGGAGGGTGGGGGTGGGGTGGGGTAGGCGGGGTGGGTGGAGCGGTTTCCAAAAAAATAAAAATTTTTTTTTTTTTGGGGGAGGGTGGGGGTGGGTAGGGGGTGGGATAGGCGGGGGTGGGTGGGGCGGTTTCCAAAAAAATAAAAAAAATTGGGGGGGAGGGTGGGGGGTGGGGTAGGCGGGGTGGGTGGGGGCGGTATCCAAAAAAAAATAAATTTTTTTTTTTTTTTGGGGTGGGGGGGGGGGGTAGGCAGGGGGCGGGTGGGGCGGTTTCCAAAAAAAAAATTTGGGGGGGGGAGGGTGGGGGGTGGGGTAGGCGGGGTGGGTGGGGCGGTTTCCAAAAAAAAATAATTTTTTTTTTTTTTTTGGGGGGGGTGGGGGGTGGGGTAGGCAGGGGGTGGGTGGGGCGGTTTCCAAAAAAAAAAAATTTTTTTTTGGGGGGGGGGGGTTGGGGTGGGGGGGGTGGGGGCAGTTAAAATTTTTTTTTAATTATTATTATTATTATGTTGTACCGAGCGTAATATGAGTTGTACATTAAGGCCAAGAACAAGAGTTGTAAAATGATTTACGAATTTGAAATTGGTAAATCATTTTACAAAGAAAACCTCCTTTTTTTACATCCTTGTAAAATGTTTTACATTTGACTTTCTTTTACAAGTGGTTACCAAACACTCGAAAGTAGGTAAAACATTTTTCGAAAAACATTTTACTTGAAACAAACACCCGAAAATAAGGAAAACATTTTCCGGAAAATGTTTTACACGAAACAAACGGAGCCTTAGAACTATGACTTATTTTAAGACAAGAAAAAAATTGAGACACTCATTTGACGTACTACTTACACGGGAAACTCATGGCCCATGAACCTACCAAGATATGAAGATCACACAAGATGAAGTCTATCCCGACATGGTCAAATTATTTCATGAGGATTTCATATAAACAAATTTTCATAAATCTTTGGTGTTAATTTGTACCCCTCCGTCTCAACTTACAATACAAAGCGTCATTACATTGCTTCAAAATGTAATTGTCTTTTTAACTGAATGCATCAATTACAATATAAAGCTTCAAAATATAATTGTGGGAAAAAAAATATCTCTTACGTGACACAAACCCACCCACAACCACAAGATTTAAAAAAAAAAATCGTGCTTTACCTCAAACTAGACTAACTATTTAAGTAAGTGGTTACCCGTATATGGAGATGGCCATTTTTGCCTGTGGGCGGCCCGCCCGATTCGTGGCCCGCCACCCGCTTAGCCCGCGCCTGTCCAGTTCGTGACTCGTTATTTGCTTTGTATATGGGACGGGTCTGGATCAAAAATGTCTGCACGGACCGGTCTTTGGCCCGTGGATCAGAAGATCCGTTTGGTCCGTGGCCCGTGAATCAATAAGGTCCGTAGTCTGTGTAAATATCTAAAATGTCCTCAAATTTATCAGATAATAAATTCGTTTGAGGGGGTATTTTCGTCCAATTTACACATAACGGCTCATTTATCAGATTTTAATTTTTTGGGACATAATTACCCCTCCCAACAACCATATTTAAGGGTAAATTTGGTCCCAAAAAAAATTATAATTAGTATAAATAGAAGAGGAAGTCTTACCATATTTCTCACAAAAAAAAATATTAATTCATCATAGAATTCTCTCATACCCAAACCATCAAATTATTTTCAAATCGAATATTTGTGATTACATCGTAATCGTAAGAGTTGAAGCCTTGAAGTTGAAGGTAATTTTATTGTTTTAATTATTTAATTGTTTACTCGCTAGTTAAATATTGTGTTTAGTAGTTAATTTTTTTAATCTTCATATATTTCAAAAATTCAAAAAAAATTACTTTTATTCCGAAAATTACAAAAAAAAATTATAATTGTTTACTTTTATTGTTAGTAAATTATTGCCAAAATTATTTAATCCTTATAAATTTTCAAAAATTCAAAAAATATTTTTTTCAAGTGTTGCATTTTTAATTTTAATTGCTAGATAATTTATATTGCTAGTTATCATGGAAGATCCACCACAAAATCAAACTCAAAATCAAAATGTACTCATTTCAAACCGCCACTCAATAGATAATTCTCTTTTGCACCGTAATGATCAAATTGTGTTTGATCTAATTAATCAATCCTCGAACCCAATCAACACCCCTCAATTTCGCGGCTATACTCCGGATTGGATGAATGAGTCAAACACAAACTATACATCTAGAACCTATCATCACATAGAAGACATAGATGAGGGTAGGAAGGGGGATGACGATGACGATAACGATGTACAAGTCACCCACGAAACCCGCACAATTCCAAATACACCTAATACCGATGTTGCCTCGGGTAGTGCACCTAGTAGGGGAAGGGGTAAGGGTAAGGGTAAGGCAACGACACAAACTAGAGTGTCCAAATATGCCCAATTATATGATTTAGTAATTATTGATGGTGAAACAAAGGCCAAATGCAAGAGGTGTTCAAAATTTTTAAACCCGGCGGGTGTACATGTTACCTCCCATATAAAGAGGCACATGCATAAACATGATAAGGAAATCGCTAAAGGGATAGATAGTACCGTGCAAATACAACTAAATATATCATGTGTCACTTACCCAAAAGTAGACGCCGATTTGATAACGATGTTACTAGTGAGTTGTCGATTGCCTCTTTCACTTTCGGATGATGATAGACTCACCCGCTATTCTAGAGGCCTCAACCCGTCATACCAATCAATGAGCTTCAAACTATTACTAGGCATATAAAGAAGCTCTTCAAAACTCATCAACTTCAACTAGCGAGCGACCTCCAAAAATTCAAGGGTAGTGTTTGCTTGACCACCGATGCTTGGAAGGCCAGTCTAAGTTCTAGTTCTGAAACATTTACTTGTATAACCGCTCATTGGATTGATGAGGAGTGAATGTTGCAAAAGAGGGTGCTTTTCTTTGGAACAATGCCCTATCCCCACACGACTTTGCAATGTACAAGTCACATTAAAGATGTATTGAGTGAGTATGTTATCACCAACAAAATTTTAACAATATCCTTTGATAATGCGACTTACATCACCCTCACCGCCACAATGTTGATCTAAGCTCTTAATCCTCCCCTAGATGGCGCTTTGTTTCATGTTAGGTGTGCATGCCACATTGTTAATCTGTGTGTCCAAGACTTGATCCACTCACTAAATTCTGTCACCAATAGCATCAACACGGCCTCCCATGGTATCAAAAATTTCGTCCCAATGTTGAAAATTTATGCCGATTTGTGCTCCGCTTATAACATGAAACACAAGAAACCTAAAGTGGCTGAGGATATTAAGTGGAACTCAAAATATAAAATGTTGAAGAGAGTTGTCGAATATAGGGTGGTCCTCACGAAATATTTTTCTAGTCATCAAATGGACTACCAAATTAGTGAGTGCGATTGGATGATAGCTACTGAGCTTTTAGAATTACTTAAACCTTGGTGGAGAGAAACCAAGATTTTTTCAGGAAGTTATTATCCCACCTCCCATCTTTTGTGTCGTGAAATAAATATTCTAAGTGAAGTTATTAGGCAATTTAGATCACATGCCTTGTTTGAAGGTGTCGTTATGCAAATGGAAAGTAAATTCACAAAATATATGAACATTTTTCCGTAGTTTTCCAATTAGCGACCATAATGGATCCTAGGATTAAGTTCTCCTCATTAGGTGGCTTGTTTGATGAATTTTATGAGAACACGAGGCCCGACTTTAACCCAGATGTCGTAAACACTTTGTCCAAGAGAAAACTTAGGGAAATTCACACAATCATATATCGTTTGTTCGACCACTATTGTAGAACACTAAATGGACCAAACACAACATCTGAAAGAAAAGGGAGGGGAGCAACAAAAATGCTAAAAAAAAGGATGGAATTTCATGACAGAAGGAAAAACTTCATCCTCATCAAGTAGTGATTCTCAAAGTGGTGTAGATGAATTACACCAATACCTTTAAAGCCCATATTACCCCTTAGATAGTGAAAGTTTTGAAAACATGAATGCCCTACAATGGTGGATATCGCGTGCTAGTATTTATCCTATTCTTTCGGTGATGACACGTGATCTACTTACCCCTCTGGTGTACACGGTAGTATCGGAGGCTGCTTTTAGTGCTACAGGAAGAGTGGTGACGTCAAAGCGAAACCAACTCAAACCCGCTCTTATCGAGAGATTGATTTGTTTTGATGATTGGGATGACGCGAATTTGAGAAAACAAAGCACATTCCGGGATCTTGAAGACGATGATTATGAAAATCTAGAAGAAGACAATCTCAACGAGGAGTTTTTGCGAGAAGTATACTAGAAAAAGATGAAGAGAAATTCAAAGACTTTGAAGCAATAATAATATTGAAGACCTAAAGCTTTTTGAAGACTTTGAAGATTTGAAGACCATAATTAGTTTGAAGATTTGAAGACTCATTTATTTTCAAGACTTTGTTAAATTTGAAGACTTTGTTAAATTTGAATACCATTATTACTTTTGAAGATTTGAAGATTTTAATACTTTTTATTTTAATACTATGTAATTTTAAATTGTATCATTTGAAGACAATGAAAATTTTCCCAAAAAAATTATAATATTCATAGAATTTCTATTATTAAATTGATTACATTATTACCCCATTTTCTTTTTTATACTTTCATTTGTTTAATTTTTTTTATCTTTTTTTTTATATACCTATTTGTAAAAAATATCGGTAATAAAAAAGTCTAAAATATTATTTTCTAATCAATAAAAAATTAATAAAAAATAAAAATAAATAAAAGATAGTCGGTCACTCTTTTATTTTATATACTTTAAATTGTTTATTTTTCTTCTATCTTTTTTTATATACCATTTTGTAAAAAATATCAGTGATAAAAGAAGGCTAAAATATTATTTCCTAGTCAAGAAAAAATTTAAAAAATAAAATAAAAATAAAGGGTAATCCGTCCCTCTTTTCTTTTATATACTTTCATTTGTTTAGGTTTTTTTTTCTATCTTTTTTTATATATAAAATAACTAATTTTCTTATGTCTAAGTGATTTTATATTATAAAAAATAACTTATTAAATACTAAATTACTTTTTATTTTTTCATATTTTTTCTAATTTTATAGAAAAATTAAAAATGAAAAAAAAAGAGGAAAACCCGTTTGCCCCGTGATTCTTCATATTCGGGCCAAACGGGCGAGCTTGGACATCTGAAATGAGATGGGACAGGCCGAATTTAGGTCCGTTTCATCACACGGGCTCACGGGCTTCAACCTATCCCGCCGCGAATTGATCTATACGGATCAGATCGAAACGGGCCAGCCCGTTTGGCCACCCGTATAACAATGCTTAGGGCTGCCTGTGTCAATGTCAATGAGCTACCAATAAGCCTATATGAAAATGTAGCAAAATTACATATGATTTTTTGAATGCTACATGAATAAAAAGGTAAAATCCATATTTTGGTCAAAAGAAATTAGAACTGTAAATTTGAGAAAATTAGACGGGAAGAAACTATTAAATCCCGCAATTTTATGAGATGATACACGGGACGTCCCAAATTTTTCGTGGGACAGAAAGTATTCGTCTCGTCCCATTCCACCTCGGGACGCGAGACAATTCGAGACAAAAAGATCTAATATTATAAGACTAAATCTAAATGAGATGATGCCCTTAAATTGAAAACATAATATTAATCTTTTACGATACAACAAGATAATTTTTTTTTTAAATTCAAAAAATAACTTAATCAATGGATAGTTGGAAAAAAAAAAAACTAAGAACTACTAAGAACTATTTGTCCCGCGTCCCAAAATGAATGTCCCAAATAGGCCCGCTTTTATACGGGATTGGGATTAGAATATATTATCCCATCCCTTCCCATTTATATGGAGGACGTCCGACGAGATGATTCCAAATTGACGATTCTAAAAAGAAACCATGTTTTTGCAATGAATTGAAGTTTTTATTTTTACAATGTCATCATTCAAGTACATGATTTTTGCAATGTTCTCACTTCATAAACGGAGACATCAATTTTTTTAACGGCAGAGGGACACGTGCTATCACGTGACTAACAACCGTTATAAACTTAACTTTATGTCATGAAAAATCCATCAAAAATGGTGTTTTTGATATAAATTTAAAGAAATGAAAATAAAATAGTGTGGTCTTTTTAATAGTCTATGATTGGTTTACAACGGTTGTTAGTCACGTGTAATCATGTGCCCTTCTGTCGTTAAAAAAATTGACGTTTCCGTTTACGGAGCGAGGACATTGCAAAAATCGTGTACTTGAATAAGGACATTACAAAAATAAAAACTTCAATGAAGATATTGCAAAAACATGATTTCTTTATATTTATATATAGGTTATGCCATAACAAAAAGGCTTAGAATCAAATGCAAAGAAAACATTCACAGTTGATCACAAATATGCAAGAAAATATTTACCCTTGAAAATATGGGCCATATTTTTCTAGTCAGATGCTGATGTTTCCAATTACAAACAAACAGAAAAATATCTGCAGCATAGCAGCCCACATTTCCTTACGAAACATATGCAAAATCATTGAATTCACATCTACTTCAGATCTTAAAGTACTTTTCAGTGTCATACAAATAATAGGCTTCAACAGCAAAAACATATAGCAATGATGTTCTTTTACGGGGCAAAATCGTAAACAAGCCACCTAAAATACGAGCAAATTAGTTTGACATCCATGTATTCTATACTCCCTCCGTCCCAAAATGTTTGTCCCATTTGATTTTTTTGTTGAACTTTGACCATAAATATATGACAATTTAATTATGTTCATGAAATTCTAAAAATTCCTATTGATTCATCATTAATAATATTATCAACAACAACTTTTAAAATTTCATGAACATGATTAATCTCTCATAAATTTGTGGTCAAAGTTAAACAAAAAA
Source organism: Adenophora triphylla var. japonica (assembly GCA_022495995.1). Taxonomy (NCBI): domain Eukaryota; kingdom Viridiplantae; phylum Streptophyta; class Magnoliopsida; order Asterales; family Campanulaceae; genus Adenophora; species Adenophora triphylla. The sequence continues at coordinate 100,004 of JAFEMH010005861.1, read as the reverse complement.
GTCAAATGAGATAAACATTTTGAGAAGGAGGGAGTACAACATAGGCAATAAAACTCAGGGGCCATAAAACACAAGAAAAAAAGATAACAGGAGGGTATACAGGTACTTGCATGCATTTTTAAGAAACCAATATAAAGAGTAAAAATAAAATACAATAATGAGGAGAAGGGTAAACTAGTAACTTTGCAGAATAATACGAAGAGCAAACCCCATTAAAGATGGCAAAAGTTTAAGAAAAAGGAAGGAGATAGACCTTAACAACTTGACTTGATTCCCTCAAAAATGTATGGTATTCAGTTTGTCTCAATGACTTTCACAGATAATGAGATGCTAATACTAAGAATAGACAACTATTAAGGTACAACACAGCTACCTGGAAGGTACAAGCAGCTTAGCACATGAAGGTGTGTTGAACCAGACTCGTAATAATCGTCAACTTCCCATCCCTCCCACCCGACATCCAAAACCAGAAATCTCACCAATCCAACGTGGTCTTCAAAATAAAGACGGACTATAAAGGAGCAAACCTCACAACGGCATTAAATCTTGAATACTGCATAATGGATGAACAGCCCATTTAAACCACTGATGATATAAAGCTGAACCTCCATTTGACAAAACTGCTACCAGACATGAAAACCTGAAAATGTTTGAATGGGTTAGCTATATAACTCTGCTAAATCAATGATGTATTTTTTTCAAAAAGAAAGAAAATCAGACTAAATCTACATAAAATGGCAACTAATTTGGATTATTTCCATACTAAAAGAACGGTTTAATGTGAGCAGGGAACAGACTGCAGATTGAAAGCTGACTCATGCCCTTAAATCCAATCACCAGGATGGCTAGTACCACATGTGACATGAGAAGTCAATTAAGATGCCTCTCATTACAAGGTCTATGCTTCACACACGACTCCATTTGATCACAACATACTACTCTCTCTGTCTTAAATTGAATGACCATTTTTTGTCCCAAAATGAATGACCTTTTAACACTTTTCCATCAAAAAACCTTTATCCCTAAATAATTTTTTCAAATTTTTTTTTCATAGTTCAAATATATTTTTGCAAAACTAAAATTTTGAAAGTAAATAGCAAGAATGTTTATTATTTAAAAAAAAAAAAATCAACATTTTCAAAATGACTTTTAAATCCAAAATGGTATTTCATTTTGGGACGGAGGGAGTACTATCATCTACATCCATCTGCTTGATTTTCTAAGAAGTTTCTGCTTCCTTAATCTTTAATACAGATCTCTTTGAGCTGTATTTCCAGATTAGTTCTCAATGATTATCGTTTCCAGCTGTTCACCAAGACATGGCACAACCAATTATTTCCAACCTATCATCTCCATCTTTGTACTATGCAACTCTCGAAACACTGTCATCTTCGTTACTACTAGTGTGAACATGCACTTCTTAAGAGTTAATTGCATCTGACAAGGTACATCTTTACTACTGGGAGCCTTGAAATGAACAGTGTTTCTTAAAGTTATTTCATGCTTCAGCAAATTGCCGAAACTACCCCTAATTTTGAATATATACCATTCCTCGTCCAACCATCAGCTTCACTACAGTAACAATTAACTACCTTGAACTATATACTTTTCATTTTTCTGAATTTATAAAAAAAAAAAACTATAATGAGAAAGGATGTACACTTATTTGCGTGTGTGTTGCTTTCAATATTTTCATACTATGGCACAACAACAACAAAGCCTTATCCCAAAAATTTAAACCATTTGCAAACTTGATTGGCAAGCAAAATTGTACTCCCTCCATGCTAAATAAATTGTCATGTTTCCATTTATCGTTCATCCGAAAAATTGTATCGTTTGTAAATAAGCAAATATTATTAGTGCACTTATATAAGGGTAAAACCAAAGTACAAACAAGTAAATCACTATTGTTAAAAAGTACTGTATGACAAATCAAACTCAACACCTATTTTAATATGATGGGAGCATATAAAAGATATCCACGCACTCTCTCTATGTGAAATTTAATTTTCCAATGAAGAAATGATTTGAAGCAACTACTCAACTCTATCTGAAACAGCCCCAGGAAGAAAACAAACATCCAAAATATCCAATAATCCAACCAAACAATTGTGCATTTTTGACGTTTTGATGATATTTTCTTTCCAAATGTCTGCAAATCACAGCTGCCTGATGATCACTAAAGCAAAAGTTCTCAAGACTCTCTATCCATTGTTAGTATCTCCTACCATACAAGATAAAAATTTGATAAACTATCCAGCTGACCCATGCTTTCTACCCCTTTCGCTTGTAATGCCATTTCAAAAAATGACGGAAGCAAAGTTCCTAAACTCTTCTATCCACAGTTATCCCACTTGACAGTAAAAGATTAAGGTGAATGATCTGTATCTATATGCACGTTCTCTCTAAACATGGTATTGCACCATATAAATTTATAAACAAACTTTAAATAATCTTTCAACTGCACAAGCATTCCATGCTTCGGGTGACTATCCAGAAATTAAATGCTTTAATGAAACTTCAAGAACTCATAACACATTGTATAGATATTCAGTGGAAATCAATGAGCACATAACTATGTCTTAACCTACAAATATCACGGTGCTAAGAAATTTACTTTTTACATAAGATTCATGGGGCTAATCTGTGTTACTCGGACTCTTCAAATATGCTGAAGTACCCATGTCTGCACGACACGGCACCGACATGGGTATGAATCCGTACCACACCCAGTTTTTCAGTCGATACGACAAGAAAAATTGAAAGAAAAAAATGGAGTGAGTTGACTTCATTTATAAAGAATTTACAAATTTTAATATTAGTGTTTTACTTAATTATACATTACATCTTAGTCAAATTTCATTAAAATTATAATTTATATTCAGAAATATAATTATAAAATGATACTTTTGTACAAAAAAAATTAATCAGACTATTTTTTATGATAAAAAAAAGTATAGAAATAGACTCAATAAATTTTGCTAATAACGTATCCCCGTCCCCGTGTCCAAATTAAGGACAGTGTCCATGTCCATTTTTTTTAGGAAAAGTGAATTCGACACACAAATCCGTACCCGTGTCAGATACCCATACCCGAGTCCAAGTAACATAGGTGCTAATAACTAGCTCCTTATCAAGAGTTTTCATGATGTTCATAGATACTCGTTATTCTTAATTATGGTTCTCAAAGCATATCATATCCTTTTCGTTACTACACCTTTGCTTGTAATGCCATTTCAAAAAATGACGGAAGCAAAGTTCCTAAACTCTTCTCACAGTTATCCCACTTGACAGTAAAAGATTAAGATGAATGATCTGTATCTATATGCACGTTTTGTCTAAACATGGTATTGCACAATATAAAATTATAAACAAACTTTAGATAATCTTTTAACTGCACAAGCATTCCAGGCTTCGGGTGACTATCCAGAAATTGTAATTTAATGAAACTTCGAGAACTCACAACACATTGTATAGATATTCAGTGGAAATCAATGAGTGCATAACTATGTCTTAACCTACAATATCACGGTGCTAAGAAATTAACTTTTTACATAAGATTCACAGTGCTAATAACTAGCTCCTTATCAAGAGTTTTCATGAAGTTCACAGATGCTCGTTATTCTTAATTATGGTTCTCAAAGCATATCTTATCTTTTTCGTTACTACACCTTAAATGTCGGTATGTTTTTATACGTGAATGTATCTACGGAAACCATGTCCTCAATGATTTCGTAAAAATAGATTTGCAACAAAAAACATACATCTGATAAACAGCTATGCTTTATATAAACTACTCGCTCCTCAAAAAATAAGGTCTCGTCTTTTCTTTACACAAGTTTTAAGAAAATCTTTGACTTCAAATATTTTTCCTTTGATACCTTTACATATCCTATATTAGTTTCAAAATCAATGGCTGATTGCTTCCTTTAGCTCACAAGTAGAAAGGGCAATTTAGACCCTCCCCCCCAAAAAAAAAAAAAAAAAACACATCTTCTGACTCAACTTTATATCAACTACTCCCTCCATCTAAATATAAGCATCCCACATTGTCTTTACATGAGTTTAAGAAAGTCCTTCACTACAAAAGTTTTTCTTTTGATAGTCCAATGGTTTTTCTACCTCAAATTACAAAGAAATTTTAGACATCAGATTTAAAAACTTTCCAAAAGAAAAGGGAAACAGTCATTTTGGGACGTGCTGAAGTGGAATAAGGAACACCAATTTTGAGATTGGATGAGTGGAAACTAGTAAGCAATGCATGGAAGTAGAGAAAGAAACAAAAAAAAAACATGTAACATGAAAACAAAAAAGAAGGGAGGAATCATACCTTGACTAAAAAGAGCTTTTTTCTCATATTATAGAGACACCGTACAAGTTGCACATTTGGAGTAGTGCAGCTTGATTAGCAAGGTCAACATTTTCACTGATAACTTGAGGAAACCTCCCAGGGGAACGAGCAGAAAGATTTGCCAGTGTAGAAACCAAAAATTGTTTAGGATCCCTAATCTCCTTCAAAGGATCCTCTTCCTTTTTACCAGCATTATACAGATGAACAAAGGTAGCGCTGTAACCAACCTTCTCCTCAAGATCAGGAACTTCTGGCTCATCCTCAACTCTTTCCTGCTCTGGCCGTGAAAGAAGGGTTACAATACTATCCAACATCTTCCCCCAGAGTCTACCAGCTGCAGGATCCAACAATAATAGGGATTCACAGATAAGTCTAGTTGAAGCAACTGATGTCAACTTAGTCTCAATCGGACCAGTAATAAGCTTAAGATTCGGTATCCAAAACTGCTCCAGTATGGCAGGAAATATATTTTCCTGAACAGCATTCACCGAGTCCACAAGCATCTGGGGTCCATGCTTTACCAGAAAGAGAGATATAAATATAACAAATGACTTCACAAACTTCACAGTTCGGTTATTCTGAAGCCGGGTAAACAATGTAGCCCAGATGCGACTCATATATTCCGCAAGTACGTCATATCCAAGATTCTCAATGACAGTGTTAAGCACATAAAATCCCTGGTCATCTGTGCTAGGAGATGTAACAAGCCTGTTGAATATTCCAAGCACGTTGGTTAACCGTCCTTCTCGATTGAGCTCATGGGGTGCCTTTTGAAGGAAAGATTGAAGCAATCTCACAAGGGCAGGGACATTTGCAGATTTTTTCCACGACTGCTGGCAACAAAAGAAGATCAAATATCTGCATGTAATGAGCAGGAATGGGAGGTCTATTTAAGTCCACAAGCTGGGCCAACAGCTGGAATGCATAAGGGAAGAACTCTGACACATCTTTGGCCAAAATTGTCTGAAGGCTGGGAAAAGGCTCGCTTCGAAAGCTGGCACAAGAGAAGGGTGCTTTTCACAGGCTCTCCGAACAAGAACAGCCAGCGATTCAAAGAGATAGTGGTTGAAGATGGGGTTTTTGGGGTTTTCACACACTCTATTAAGAACAGTAGTCAGGCCAGTGATGCAAGGTGAAGCTACCTCGGGAGAAATATCTGCAACTCCAAGAACCCGCATAATGCACTTCATTATGTATTGATTCTCCTCAGACTCTGACTTCTGAAACACACCAAATAGGTTGGTCATCAACAAAAGTAGAACTGGACCAATGTCTGCTGATGTATATCTAGCCCGTGCACCATCATCCTTGACCAACAAGAGTTTCTCAATACAACTCCCAGCATAAGAATGAACCACATTGGACTCAGAACCAAGAAAACGGATGACATCAGGGATCAGGGCCATCGCAACAGGTTTTGAAATTTGATTCCTAAATGTAGTAAAGAACTTCAATGCACCTGCTTTCAACATTGGGAAACCATTAATGTCCTGACATTGCAACTCTGGCACTATAACTGTACCGAAAAAATTCTCAACATCTACAAGTTCAGTTGAGACTGAGCTACCACCTGCCTTTTTTATGGCAAGGGAAACAACTAAATAAATGGCACAATCCTTATATTTCCAATTTGCAGTTGGGTTTTCAGCAAACATGGTCAAACAATTCTTTATCTGGATGGAAACTATTTGAGTAACCTTCTCTCGGTAATTACCACCAATTCCCTTCGGGAGTTCACAAGCAATCCTCCTCCTTGTGTCAAGGTCACTCCCTTCCATGTCCCTCCTTATAAACTCAACATAATTCATTTCAAACAATTCTTCATCCTCATCCCTCAGCATTACATTTGGGATAACGATGCTTTCACAAATCTGCTGCAAGATGTTCTGCTCTGCAAACAAAGTGTGGTGAACACTAAGGCTAACCGTGGTTAAGAACTTAATAGCTGTTACAGTGAGACGCTCACGACTAGGAGAAGCGAGACGCAACCACAAGGAGACTCCACACAGCCTGCACAAACCCACCCAAGTACTTTTGAAACAATTCCTCCTCCTTCTCCATATAGAGGCTAATATTTTCACATACTGCTGCCCGCAGCTCATCTACGAGCTCAAGACCATCCCCACCACCATCTTCAAGAGCCGAGTACTTAATACTCAGATAATTCTTAAACTCAGCCATCCACTTATCCATGGTATCCTCAAAAAACTCGGGCAAATCCTGAAAATTCAACGAGTAGAATATCCGACAACATAGCCTCTGGGCCTCAACAAGCTGCCGGAGAGTTGCAGCAGGACCATTGACCAAACTATTTATCAACACTGCAATCTTTTCAAACACACTCAACAAAGGGGCAGCAAAGTTATCCAAACAATACTTCAGATCAATAAGCAACTCATTAGTCTTAAACTGGTACCTAAACTTCTTAAACAACGAATTAAGTGTGGTCAGAATCCCATTCACAGTAGCAAAGTCTGACCCATCAATAGCTTTCTCAAGACTAGCTTTCAGCTCAGGAAGCAAAGCCGGCCACGACTTGGGAAAGTCATGGTTGCCAATAATAGCCAAGGCTTCACTAAGCTGAGCCTGAATCCGAGGAGAGGCTGAAAGCATGAGAGGCACGATTAGGGCTTTAATCTGTTCCTTTTCAGAGTCAGGAACCGGGGTGGAGACTGACTGGGGGCCCCACCGAGCCTTGAGATGGTTTTTAAAATTAACGGCAGCAGATTGACGGATCTGTTCATCAACAGACGGCTCAGCGACAAGGCGGAGAACAGCTAAGCCGTAGTTAGGGGAATCGGCAGCATCGGAGAGGTTCTTTTCGGCACGACGACGGGGTTCAGGGAGCGGAGAGAGAGTGTCGAGAAAAGATTGGGATAGAAATTGCAAAGTTTGGGGATTCCACTCCATTTTGCTAGGGTTTATCAGGAATTTAGAAATGTGGCTCAAAACTAGGGATTTTTTTATGATTAATTAAGACGATTGTGCAGATAATTGATTGAATTAACTGAAAACTGATGAACCAAAATCGAAAAGATTGAATTAAAGGGAGAGCACCTGAGAACGGTCGATCAAATTCAAACGCAGCAAATGGAGAAGTGAGAGGGAGTGAAGAAGAGTGAATTTGAAATGTCTGAAAGAAAGAAAAGAGTAAAGGAATGATTTATAGGAAACGTGGACTAGGGGAAATGTTAATTTTGGGCTTTAGGATAATGGGCCTAAATGAATTTATTTATGGGCTTAAATGTGTATGCATAGATTGTTGGGCTGCTCCACTAGGGTAGTCGATTAGCACCAATGTGCCCAGCTTTGTAGTCCGTAGATGACAAATCCAAACTCGTCTCCGGAAATGTCTTACGGATTGGCCCAGCTTGGCTATTTGAGGTGTGCCTAGGTTTTAGGCTCGACTCAGCCCGATCCGTGATTAAAGTGTGCTTGGCCAAGCCCACCCGTAGGCTCACAAGTTCGGCCGGCACACAATGGTAACGGGTCGAGCTTTCACGTGTCGAGCTGGGCAGCAGTAGGTTGGTGTGCCTCAAGACACATTGGACATCTCCACTCATATGGCATTGATTATGAAAGAGTGAAATGTAAAAGTCGTTTTGCTCTTTCAACTCTGAAAATCAAGGCTTGAAAATGAGAATATTAAATGTTTGATAGAATAAAATTTATCTATACCCTAAAATATAGGCAATTATATAGTTTTAAACGTGAATAAGGGAGATATTTTCTTGCTAATTTGTTCAAATAATATGGATTTATATAAATCATTTTATTAATTTGGAAAAATAATGATAAAGTACGGTGGTAATCAGTGGCGGATCTACCATGGGCAAAGGGAGCAATTTTAAAAAAAAAATTACTAGTGCAAATTTTTGAGAGTTTAGTTTAATTTGTTGAAACTTGTCCCATCTAAAATAGAATAAAAAATTGCAATAGAATTTTATTTTGTCCCATTTTACAATTGTTTCCTTCATAGACAAAAAAATTATAAATTCGTCACCGGTGGTAATCTAGTCCCGCGGTTTGACCAGGCAAAAGCAAGAAAGTGGAGGGTCCCAAGTGATATAATCACAATGTGAGTCGGGAGAGGCCCAAGAAAGCACGTGAACAACGTGTTATGTTGGATACTTTTAGGATTGAGCAGGGCCGGGTCCGGCAGATGGGGCATCCGCCCAGGACTCAAAATTGCAAGGGACCCTTAAATTTTTCAGTCTATATATAGTATATTATATTTGTATAATTTCAAAGGAGTTCACAAATGAAATGAAATGGATGTAAAACCCACATTTTTTCAATAAAATATTGTAGTGTTAGGAAAAAACAACTTACAAAATGATTATGATGACAAGGAAATGCAATCACTCGAGTAGTTATTTAAAGTTGACTATCTATAGTATAAATTAAACCCCTCCGTAAACAGTTCTATGAATAATTTTGGAGGGGTTTTTCCCTATTTTGCCTTCACTATTTAGTCTGTTTCCTATTTTGTCCTTAATTTGTGTTAAGACTTTGAGTTTGGGCTAAGAGTGGGCTTTAGGAGGGTTTACTTAAATTAATTAAGTAACTGATTTTTATTTTTTTAAAATTAAAAAAATTAATTAATTAAAAAAAAACACACACGAGCATATATATTACTAGTTTTCGTATAATTGTGGATATGACAATAACTTAATTAAGTAAAAGTTTTGAAGAATGAACTTTGAAAACATATTTGGATTTTTGTTTAATTTAGAGAGGTCGAAGAAGTCGTTGAAACAATAAGAATTATGCTACACGAAGTTCACGACTCTTTTTTCTCACAATAATGCGTTAGATGTTGATTTTAACGATTTATTTTCTAAATTGAATATGTTGCAAATGATATTGCCAAATGGATCAATGTCTGCATTTGAAATTTTGGAATTTGTCAAAGTTGTTGATTTTTATCCTAACATTGCTCAAAGAAGTTTTTCAAAGTAAAGTAGAAAATTGTTAAAAAAATTTAATTGAGGTCATCAATATATCAAGAAAAATTGAATGATCTTGCAATGTGTTTAAAGAAGAATATATTAGAAAATATTACATAATTATTGATGATTTGCTTTTAAGAAAGTTGGAAGAGATTTCTTTTTAATGATTATAATATGCTTGTTTTATTAGTTTTGTTTTTGTTCATTTTCATTTTCAAATTTGGATTTGTTTTCAATTTTGTTCTACGGCAAGTGTAAAAAGTTTTCCATCAACTTTGTGTTCTTTATCTTTAACTAGTGTTATACTCGTGCATTAATTACTATAAGAAAATTGTCAATTAGCGACGGAATAGCGACGGAATAACGACGGAATAACGACGGAAGCAAAATAAAACGAAAAAATCAGCTACCGACGAATTTAGCGACAGACATGAATCTGTCACTGATCCTCGCAATAGTGGCGCCAAAAAAGTCCGCCCATTTTAGCGACGGAATAACGACGGATTACAAAAAATTTTAGCGACGGATTTTTTCTGTCGCTATATAAATAAAAAATAAATAAATATTTTTTCTTTTTAAAATTAGCGACGGATTTAGCGACGGATTGTACAAAAATAAATTACCAACGGATGTATTCTGTCGCTAAATAATGAAAAATAAAAAATATTTTTCTTTTTGAATTATCGATGAATTTTACAAAAATAAATTACCGACGGATATATTTTATCGCTAAATAATAAAAAATAAAAAAATATTTCTCTTTTTAAAATACAGACGGAATAGCGACGGAATTTTTTTTTTTTAATTAACTTTTTTTTCTAACTTTTTTATGTAACTTTTTGAAAAAAAAAAACTTCAATGCTAAAAAATGTCCAAAAATATTTATTTATATTTATAAAAAATAAAAAAAAACTATACATTTATAAATAAAAATTAAAGGATTTTACCCGTCCCTGATTTCTTTATTATACTTTCATTTGTTTATTTTTTTTCTAACTTTTTTTATATAAATTTTTGATAAAAACTTCAATACTAAAAAATATCCAAAATATTTATTTATTTTCATAAAAAATAAAAAAAACTATACATTTATAAATAAAAATTAAAGAAGTTTACCCCCTGATTTCTTTATTATACTTTCATTTGTTTATTTTTTTCTAACTTTTTATATAACTTTTTGAAAAAAACTTCAATACTAAAAAATGTCCAAAATATTTATTTATATTCATAAATAATAAAAATAAAACTATACATGTATAAGTAAAAATTAAAGAATTTTACCCGTCCCTAATTTCTTATTATACTTTCATTTGTTTATTTTTTTCTAACTTTTTTATATAACTTTTTGAAAAAAACTTCAATACTAAAAAATGTCCAAATATTTATTTATATTCATTAAAAATAAAAAAATATACATTTATAAATAAAAATTAAAGAATTTTATCCGTCCCTGATTTCTTTATTATACTTTCATTTCTTTATTTTTTTTTCTAACTTTTTTTATATTGGGTATAGGGTATAGAGTATAGGGTATAGGGTATAATATATAGGGTATAGAGAATAGGATATAGGGTATATGGTATACTCCCTCCGTTCCGCTAATATCCGCACCAACACTGTTTGCGTGAGAATTAAGGAATATGATATTTTAATAAAATGTTGTGAGTGTAAAAGTAAAGTAGGAGAGAGAATGAGTGGAGGGTGTAATAAATTATAATAGTGTTGTGAGTATTAAAATAATGTAGGAGAGAGAATGAGTGGGGTTGGGTGAATATTTTATTAATATAAAGTTTCCTTTTTGGGAGTGTGCGGATATTAGCGGGACGCCCAAAAAGGAAAGTGTGCGGATATTAGCGGGACGGAGGGAGTATGGTATAGTTTATAGGGTATAGGGTATAGGATATAGGGTATAGGGTATAGGGTATAAGGTATAGTATATAGGGAATAGGGTATAGGGTATAGGTGTAATGCCCTAGGCTTTAGTTATGTTTAACTTAAAACCATTATGTATCATCTTTATCGTTTAAGTTTGTTATTTGATTATTATATATTTTGCATATTTATTGTAATAATCTCCGTTCCTAATTATTAAGAGAATAATTAGTATAATTGTCAATGGATAATCATATGATGATTATATGCATAGAGATGCACATTGAAATTATGGGTACTTGTTAGTGAACAAGTGACTGGACTTGACCCGTATGAGATTTATGTCATGGTCAAATGTCATAATTAAATCTCATATGGTCACTTCATTTAGTCCCTAGACCTGAGATTATCATGACCTTACATATGATGAAAGTTATGTTTGATTTTAGTCAAACGATATCTTAACACGATATTTATAAAGGTTATCTTTGACATGATCGGATTCATGATGGGAAGGATGATAAGTCAAGATGAAATTTGTCCCTCGAAAGAGAGATGTTTTGCTTGGGCCCCTCGATGAGTGATAATGATGAAAAGTGTATAGCCATACCTCAATGCGATTGGATTATCATTATACTCAAGATCGAGAAAGCATTGAACAAATACAAGTTGACGTGGACCATGACTTGTGTTCAATATAACATCGTGAGACAAAAGGAGAAATGGAAGTGTACCAATGGAAACGTGAACTCTTACATTATATTAATTGGGTAGACATAATGGCTTGTTAGAGTCCGCTTATGTCTTATGAGGGTCGATATGATCGAGTTCATTGCCAACATAATATAATCATATTGGGTCACACACAACTAGAATGAATTGGTTAAATCAAAGGAAGAAATGATTGAGAGTTCCTACATGTGGCATACTTGGGCGCGCGACAGAACTTGTCTAGAGGATTTGTCTAGTCGTGCGACAGATCCTGTCCAGAGGACATGTCTGGTCGTGCGACACTTCATGCCAAGAGGCGTTTACAGCTTAGTTTCCTAATACGATTAGGGCACTAATATTAATACTATAGTAGTATAAATATGAGTCTGTGAGCAGCCAAAATCTAGCCGAATTTTTCATGAAGAAAAAAAAACACAAAAGGGTTTCTCAATTTCTTCCATAAGGTTTAAGGATCTAGCAATTCCCAAGAACTGTTCTTGGTTCATTCTAACGTGTGGATACTACTAGAGGGTCTTCGCTCGTACAACGATCAAGGCCTAGAGTTCTATTGTTCAAGTAATCTGAAGATTCAAGTCTTGAAGATCGAAGTTTGTGATTCGAAATCACATTGATAATTGTTCGATAGCTCAAGAACGGAAAGCAATTAAGGTTGGTAAATTCTATCCCATAGGAATTCAATTTAATCGTATAGAACGGATCTTAGGACTTGGGTTTTGTGTTAATTGATGCTTTATTCCGCTGCGCATGGACCCATAAAACCCAACAGTGGTATCAGAGCCCCGTTCGTATGGTTAAGTTTGAATTGGCATGCTAGAATTAAGATATAAATTGTTTATATGCTTATTGCATATTTTGTATGCGGTAGAATCTTATTGTTTTTGAAACAATGTGCCAAAATCGTTTTCTATTCATATTGAATTAAATCTGTTAAAAGCTGTTTATTGATTTAATTGTTTTATGATTAGAATTGATTGAAATCTGAAAAATCTGCAAACTGTCATCTTCTGTCACGCGACAGAATTGGCCATGGAACTCAATGTCACGCGACAGAAGTTGGCCATGGACAGTCAGATAGCCTTGTTAGGTTGCGCGACAGAGTTGGCATCTGTCACGCGACAAAACTTGCCAATTCTGGGCAGAATCAGTTTGTTAATTTTTCCTGCTAATCTGTGATTATGTTTATAATCAGAGATGTTTATGTCTTAATCTGGATGCTATAAATTTCTGGAAATTAAGTTTATAGGGTTATGCTAGATTAATTCATTGTTTATGCATGCTTAATTAATTTAAATGTGATTTTTATTAATTGTTGCGATGCGTGAATTGTGTGTTCGTACGTGTTAAGAACTTTGTTAGATGTTTTGTTGAAACATTGTATTGTAATTTCCTAATATTTAAATTGAAACATCAAAATTTTGGTTTTCTGATTGTTTATGAGAAACAAGTCAGTTTACGCAAAATTGAAAGGAATCTGATTGTTTGTGAGAAACAAGTCAATACACAAAGTATTGATTATGTTGCAAATCAGAGCTGATATTCTAATTGTGCATGTCTAGGAGAGTTCTGTCGAAGGAGAGATTTGGTACTTAAGCAGTCCTTATGGCTCACCTATTTTCCTAGGAACTTACCTGATGCGCGATTATGATTATCTTTGCTGATATGCTTATAATCTGCTTTAAAGAACCTTCATTTAACTTTTAAGTTCTTTATGCCAATTCATGATTAAAACACTTGAGACCACTCCGATAGTTTTGGGTGGGCCTTCCATAGCAAGGTACTTTGATTCTATTTCGTTTGCGAGCAAGATGAGGAAATGGTGGTTCCTATACGTTTAAAGTGGATGAACTTAATTGGGTTATCAAAATGGTTTTGGACCAAAGGCATAAGATGAGATTAAAATATGCTTAGACATATGATGTCTTAAAAAAATCTCATAAAAGATCTAAGAGTCATATACGATATGATTGATGTTTTCTACCTAATTAATCTTGTTAGTACAGACTGTGGGTGTTACCACAGGTGCTATCACTAGCAGTTGGGTGTTACCCGAACTGAAATAATTTGTAATTTAATAATTTTTTCCATATTAATTTATATCCTAATGTCTAATATCATTTGCAAGATATATGTGTTTGTTGGTCTATATTTCAGGTTAATATATGGTTGGATTAATTGCTAGAAACAAGGAAGAAGTTGGTGAAGGAGTTACACGTAAATGGGAGATTTACGAGTAACATTTGCTTGGTCCATATTTGTTAATAAAGAAGAAAAACGTGGGAAGACCAAGTCTTAGAGTTGTTGATGATTATTTGAAGTGTACAATACAAAGAAAGCAAGAGAGTACAAGGTGATGAAGCAAGGACTTGGGCATCAAGAATTCGGTTGCTACATTTAAGGGGAGTTGGCGTGTAAAGAGGAAATCAAGCCAAGAAATATCTCCACTCCTCTCACACAATCTGAAGGTCCAAGGCTGTTATTTTGGAGTAGCCTCCAAGGCATTAGAAGGCTATAAATAGGCTAGGTGTGATTCATTTGAAGAGATGCCAAATACGAAATACACACACCATAGCACAAGAGAGACAAAGTTCTTTGGTTCGCATAATCCTTCCTCCCTTGTGATTCTAGCTTAAACACTGAGTGTTTAAGAGAGTGTTGGCTAAGGATAGGATTCGTGCTTTATCTCATTTAGTTCCATAGAGCATCATCATTGTATTAGCAATAGGAAACTTTCGACTTTGTAATTTTCCTATATTGATTATAAAGTCTTCGCCATCTAGGCACACTCAAGTTATATATTTATATAACTTGAGAAAATTATATCTTGTGTTATTTAATTCCGCTGCACAAAGTTTTTACAAACTATTTTATTTGGTGTGTGTGTGTTGTCCGTCAGTGTGTTATCCAAGTTGTTGGGTAACATCTACGGTAACATCTCTTTCCAGTGAAGCCATTGACAATTTCAATTGATATCAAAGCAGGTCACTTGACGATACTAAGTGCTTGGTCTAGGTGTTATGGCTTATGATCCGGCTAATCCTAACAATAAGCGTCTTCCTGTGTTAGATGGCTCGAATTATTGTTATTGGAAGATCCGTCTATGCTCGCATATCAAATCAATTGATCTTCGAGCATGGCGATCTATAACAAATGGTTACTCCTTACCAATGTTACCTGCTGATGAGGATGGTGACGTGCAAGTCAAACCTGAATCAGAATGGAACATGGAAGAGATCAACCAAGCTAGTTTCAATGAAAAGGCACTTAATGCCATTTTTGAGTGGGTTGATATGCATATTTTCAAACTTATTCAAAATAGTTCCACTGCAAAGGAAGCATGAGATATTTTACAACGTTTTTGTGAAGGTGATGGCAGTGTGCGTGAAACTAAGCTTACGGGTCTTACTAGCCGATTTGAAAGATTAAGGATGGGTGAAAATGAAACTATTCCTTCTTATTTTGAAAAATTATTTGATATTGCTAATGAGTGTCAATTGTTGGGTGAACCTTTTACCAACAAACAACTTGTCTCAAAAGCAATTAAAACCCTTCCTGAGCGTTTTAATATGAAAGTTTCATCTATAGAAGAGGCTCACAATCTTTCAACTATGGATATCAATTCTTTAATGAGTATTTTGAAAAACTTTGAGTTAAATCTCCTAGATCAAAGTGAAGCATCTAAGGGGAAAAATGTTGTTTTGAAAACTCAAACCTCGAGTTCTTTGGAAGAAAATGAAGATGAGGTTTTTGAAGAAATTGATGAGAATGCTAGTGTTGCTTTACTTGCTAGAAAATACAATTCTATGGTTAGAAAGTATAACAATGAAAAAATGCAGGTGAAAGCAAAGGAGAAGCAAACTAAGGTTTATGATTCGATGCCAAAAAGGACTTTCCCATCTAACCCAAGGTTGAACCCAAGAAGAGCATCATCGAGATCGGTTAAGGTCGATCCAAAACACATTGAATCCATTCAATGTCATGCTTGCTCGGGTTGGGGTCACTATTCCAATGAGTGTGCAAATACTCTAAGGAAGAGAGGAAAGAACCTATGGGTTTCTCTCAGGTGATGATGAGGATGAAGGACCATCTCAGAGGTAGAACCTAATCAAACTACCATGTTTGTCACGTAAGTAACACGGAAAAGGACAGTGTTACCCAAGGTGTTATCCAAGGTCGAGATAACATCTCGTGATCACACCCGATGTATGATGAATTATGTGATAATAATGCTGTTTGTTTTGTTAGCTCTTCTAACCCTGATACAGGAAGTACACAAGAGGATGAGCAGAGCAAAGATGACCTCATTTTCGGGTTAAAAGACCTTTACGAGGCGTTGCTCATGGAATGGAAGAAAGAGAACAAGTTGGTTAAGTCCTTAACCAAGAAGAATGAAGGACTCTAGGCCTATGTGACTCATATGGAGATTCAAGCAACCAAGAGAGAAATCGAGCTTGAAAGAGTCAAGGGCAATTTGACTCTAGCCGAAACCATCTTGAAGAAGCTCAACACTGGATCTACCAAGTTGGATGAGATCTTGAACTTAAGTACACCTCTCAAAGCAGGTATTGGTTTCCAAGAATCTTTGAATAGTATTATTTCTACCTTGTCTAGAAATGATAATGAGAATTATTTTGTTAAGGAACGTTTTTATGACAAAGATTCTTCTTCAAAAGAACCATGTGACAAAGGGAAGGTGTGTCAATATTGTCACACACCTGGACATTTTAAAAATAAATGTCATATTGTTTCGAAAAAATCGTCTAGTCCCTTGGTGTTACCTGAGGTGTTGACCAGCACACAGGATAACACACCCAGTCAGAATGGTAAAAATTTAAAAAAGCTGTGGAAACCAAAAGCTAATCTGAGATGTGATGTTGTTTATGTTGCTTTAAAAAAAAAATATTGAAGGTTCTTGGTACTTTGATAGTGGGTGTTCACGTCATATGACAGGAACAAAATTGTTTTTAAAAGACTATGAAACGGTTCATGGGGGTAGTGTAACGTATGGTGGTGGGAGCAAGAGTAATATCATTGGGAGAGGGACACTAAATGTGTCTGGATTTCCAACCTTAAAGAATGTCTTACATGTTGACGGACTTGTAACTAATTTAATTAGTATTAGTCAACTTTGTGATGACAACTTAGAGGTGAAATTTAATAAAGATACTTGTGAAGTTTATGACAAGACTAACAACTGTGTGATGACAGGTACAAGATCTAGTGATAATTGTTATCTTGTCGAAGACAAGCAAGTATGCCATTCGGCAAAAATTGATGACACTACATTGTGGCATCAAAAGTTGGGACATGTTCACTTTCGTAACATAGAAAAGATTGTTAACCTAGATGCTGTCCAAGGCATTCCTAGTCTTGATCTTAAACAAAAAATCGTTTGTGAGGATTGTCTCAAAGGGAAACAAACTCGTGTTACCCATAGTGCTGCCCAACACAATGAGCAACACACTGGTACGACACATTGTTTTCAACTCTTGCATATGGATTTAATGGGTCCACTTGAGATAGAAAGTTTTGGAGGCAAGAAATATACTTATGTCATTGTTGATGATTTTTCAAGATTTACTTGGGTTTATTTTTTAAGAGAAAAATCTGAGACCTTTGAAAAGTTCAAAATCTTGCACTCTAGGATCAAAAACATATTTTGTGCTTCAATTTTTCGAATTAGGTCCGATCATGGGAGGGAATTTGAGAATGTTTCTTTTTCAAATTTTTGTGAAAGAAAAGGTATTCACCATGAATTTTCAGCTCCAAAAACACCTCAACAAAATGGGGTAGCTGAAAGGAAGAATAGGACTTTACTTGAAATGACTCGTGTGATGTTATTTTCAAAAAGAATTTCGAAAAGATTTTGGGCAGAGGCACTAAATACGGCTTGTCACACGGCCAATATAGTTTTTCTAAGATCCGGCACAACCATGACTCCATACGAAATTTTGAATGGTGGTAAACCAAAAGTTCATTATTTTCATGTCTTTGGTTGCGTGTGTTACATTCTCAATGATCGGGACTACTTAGCAAAATGGGACTCTAAGAGTGATAAGGCAATTTTTCTTGGGTATGCTTCAAATAGTCGTGCATATGGGGTATTTAATCTAAGGTTAAAAACCATCCAAGAATCTATGAATATTGTTTTTGATGATCACTCAAGTATTGCAGGAGAAAGTGTTCAAGAGACACCCTTGGAACTGTTGGAAGAAGTCGTCCAGAAGGTGTTACCACAGGTGTTACCACGAATGCTAACACTGATAGTAACACGGAAACTGAGCAGGGTGTTATCATTGATGAGATAACACCTCAGATAGCATCTGATTCCACCAAAGAAATGAAGATCAAGAAGGAGTTGAAACAGAGGTTCATGAGAATGTGAGAAGAGATCCTCCACCTAGAATCGCAGGAATCATCCTACAACCCAAGTAATTGGGGAGGTGAATGAGGGTGTACAAACAAGACGTATGAATCCCATTAGTGACCGTGACATGGTAAGGTATGTGTGCATGTCCACCACATACTCAAAGGTAACATACTCTTGTTTTACTTCATCCGTAGAACCTAAAAATGTGATTGAAGCTTTGAAAGATAATTTTTGGATTCAAGCAATGCAAGATGAACTTGATCAATTTTCTCGTAACAATGTTTGGTCTTTAGTACCCCGTCCCTCAAACACTAATGTTATTGGGACAAAATGGATTTTCAAAAACAAGACCGATGAATATGGAAACATTGTTAGGAACAAGGCTCGTCTTGTGGCTCAAGGCTATACACAAGTGGAAGGTATTGACTATGACGAGACCTTTGCACCCGTGGCTAGAATTGAGTCAATAAGACTTTTATTGGCCATTGCTTGTTTTCTTAAAATCACATTGTTTCAAATGGACGTCAAAGCAGCATTTTTAAATGGATACTTAGATGAGGAAGTTTTTGTTGAACAACCAAAAGGCTTTGAAGATCCATTTCAACCAGACCATGTGTATAGACTTGATAAAGCTCTTTATGGGTTGAAACAAGCTCCACGTGCATGGTATGGTAGGTTAACTAGTTTTTTACTAGAGTATGGTTTTACTAGAGGAGAAGCAGATAGGACTTTATTCATTCTTAAACATGGAAAAGAACTTGTCGTGGTTCAAATCTATGTTGATGACATAGTATATGGCTCTACATCAAAAACTTGTTTAAATGATTTTGTAGAGGCTATGACATCAACATTTGAAATGAGCATGATGGGGGAACTTAACTTCTTTCTAGGCATGCAGGTTAAGCAATCAAGTGAAGGGATTTTCATCTCCCAAAGCAAATATGCAAGGAACCTGGTAAAGAAGTTTGGGTTGGAAGGTTCGAAGAGCTCAAAAATTCCTATGGGCACTTCTCTCAAGATTGGAAAAGATCAAGTGGGAGGAGATGTTGATCCAACCCTATATCGTTCCATGATAGGTAGTCTCCTTTACCTTACTTCTAGTCGTCCTGATTTGATGTACAGTGTGTGTGTATGTGCTAGATATCAATCCAATCCTAAAGTATCTCACCTAAATTCTGTGAAAAAGATCATTAAATATGTATCTGGAACTAGTGATTTAGGGATTTGGTATAGTAAAGATACTAATACTAATTTAGTAGGCTTTAGTGACTCGGATTGGGCAGGGGATATGGATGATAGGAAAAGTACAAGTGGGGGTTGTTTTTACTTGGGAAATAATTTAGTATCATGGTATAGTAGAAAACAAAATTGTGTTTCATTATCCACAAATTGAATCGAATATGTAGCGGTTTGGTAGTTGTTGTTCACAACTAATTTGGTTAAAACACATGCTTGATGATTATGGTCTTGATAGTAATATGTTGACCTTATACTGTGATAATTTGAGTGCTATTAATATTTCCAAAAATCATGTACAACACTCCCGTACCAAACATATTGACATCCGTCATCATTTTTTAAGAGATATGGTAGATAAAAAGATAATAAATATAGAGCATATTGATACAAAGTATCAACTTGCTGATATTTTCACCAAATCCTTAGACCATGATAGATTCTCTAGTCTAAAGAGATCTCTTGGTCTTTGTATTCTCTAAAAATGTCCTCTTTTGTAAGGTGTTACCATGGGTGCTGATATCACCTGGGGTAACACATGCATACTAGTACATATTTTTTGCTTGTTTGGTTTTATTTTTCTGTGCTGTAAGGATTCTTATAGTTTTCTGAGCTTTGAGAGTTCTCACGACTGCACATGCTGACCTTTTTGTTGTGGTAGGATAACACCCTGAATAACACTCTTGATAAAACTCCCTTTGTGCTCAAAATGACAAAGTCACTAATGTTGATATGTGATAAATAAAAGGCAAAGAGGCAATTCTTATACCATACTATTCTCTCGAGCTCGGGGCACGGCATTCGTGGCGACGATGCACTCTTGCCAATGAGAATGTATGAAGTGATTTGTGCTTAGTATTAGGGACATGGAGTTCGCTACTACAGTGTACCCTACTTGAACGGCATAAATCAATGAAACTTTACACTTGAAATAAAACTCAGGGCACGGAGCTCGTTACTACGATGCTTCCTTGTTTAAAGAAGTGTAAAAGAATTTTTTTAAATTGCTATGCCTCATGTTTTTGCAAGCTTGTTATGCCTGAAGTGTCTGAAAATGGCTAAGCTTGTTATGCCTCAAGTGTTTGAAACTGAATATATTTATCAAGGGATTTTTATCATATGTGTTATCCTAGGTGTTACCATCATTGCCATTAACATATTTGTATGTGCTATATTATTTTTTTTCTTTATTTTCGGTTTTGTTATTTAATTTTTTAAACTTTGAAAGTCTTTTTTAATTAAGAGTTAACAAAGTTTGAAAAAGTCTTTAACAAACCTAGTTTATCTTAAGTAAACTACTCAAATAACTAAGTCCTAAAATTTAGGAATTTGATTTTCAAAAACCATTTGGACTTGGTATATTTGTTGTGTTTATTTTTTTTATTTCTTTTATTTCCGTTTTTTATATTTAAAAAAATTAAAAATTAAAAAATCTAAAATTAAAAATTAAAAATTCAAAAAATAAAAAAAAAATTATTTTTTCAAAATAATGGCCGGATGTTTTTATTTTTGTGTGAGGAGTTTTGTAGTTGATTTATTCTTTGTGGCCTAGAAAATAGGGGGAGTAAATAATGTACTTATTTTTTTTGTGTGGCTAGAAATTAGGGAGGTTAGGTAAATATTTAAAGTAAATAATTTTTGTGGCTAAAAAATAGGGGGAGGATATTTAAATAGGAGATAATTAGAGGTAGAAGGATAAGTCTTGTCAATTTAAATTCCTAATTTGTTTCCTATTTTTTCTCCTCTCTCTCTAACCGCCCTAATCCCCTTCTCTCTCTACACCGTAAATACCCCCTCCTCCGTCACCGTCAATCTCTCTCTCAAACCTTCCAAACTCAACAATCTTCCTAAATTTCAAAACCTTCCTAATCCCTAACCATGGCAACCCCTACCAAGAAGCAATCCGCCCCATTGAAGTCTCTCGGGTGTTGGCTCAAGTGGTTCTAGTCTAATGGACACTTTCGACCACCTCCTCTCAATGTGTCTCCGGCAATGACAATGTCGGTTGATGATCCTCCATTGGTGTCAACAATGGCGCAACCCTTGCACATTGTGACCTTACCACCTCTTCCACCCGTTCCATCAACCAAAAAGCCAAAAAGAAAAGCCATTGCTCACAAACCCTAAGACAACCCGTCAAAAAGAGGAGCTAAAGTAGGCTCACCGCAATGAGGCACAAAGGTACTTCTAAATCCAACACATCCTCCGATCCTGTTGAAGTTTTGAAGAATCCTCTCTTGGTCTCTCCTCGGCTCATGTTTCGGATGAAGACTTCCATGCCGATGCTGAAAAGAGCCATTCTGTTGAGACATTTGAAGATTGGGAGATTGAGGATGAAGAGCCCTTGTATGAAGTTGTGAAAAGAAACATTAAAGGTAAAAGCAAGCTGAGTCATTGGCCAAAGATGTTACCCGTAAAGCCGCAACACCCAAGGTAACATCCTCTCGTTTCTAAAGCTTCAAAGTCTTCAATCGCAAGTTTGCCTATTCCGAGTCCACCGATTTTCTTGAGAAAGAGTTTGATGATGTAAATGTTGCTTTTCCAAAACCTTACTTTTCATTGGAATTCTATCGAAAAGAAAATATGGATTTTTGGTTGAAACATAGTGACACGAAAATTCTCAAGGAAAAGCATATTGACGAGGTTGATTTCAAATAGCATGGTGTATTTCAGTTCTTGGAGGATAGAAAATTTTTGAAAGCCAATTTTCACCCTTCGAAATTTGTCGAAGCTATTGTCAAAAATTTCTATGCCAACCTTCATGCCAACCTAGATAATGAGAAGTCCGATCAATTTGGAAAGGTGTTTTTAAGGAACATAATTTTTTCTATTACACCCTCTTTAATCAACAAAACTTTGGGACTCCCAAATATGGATGATGATGGTCCTATTGTTCATAAGGATGAAATTGCTAGGTTTATCTCTCATGATGTCGTGCATGAATGGCCTCAGAACCCGAATCCCAAAACCAAAGTTCATTTTCTTGCTTCCCGTCTCACTTCACTCTTTGCCGTGCTTCACAAGCTTTGTATATTTAATTGGGTTCCTACTTCTAATGAGCAATATGTGACATTACAACAAGCTGAAATCTTGTATAAGTTAGGAAAGAACCGAAGGGTGAACTTGGGTAGATTGATCTACAAACATTTGGCTACGTGGGGTAGAAGAAAAGACATTACAATGTTTCCTTACCCTTTCTTAATCTTCCAAATTTTGAAATCTCAAAAATTGCCCATTGAAGAGTCGGATGAGTACATGCCCAGTCTTGATATCTATGCTATAGATTCTCAGCTGACTAAGAAGAATACCAAGAGTGTGAGATACACTGGTGATCTTCCTTGGTCAAAGATAAATGAATTTGGATCAAGTGAAGCGGTTCATGCTAAGGGTGTTACTCATACTGTTATCCCGATTGTTACTCCGAAATCTCCAAGTTTTTCAGGTACATATGCAGCTCATATTCTTGCTAATATATACAATTTGTTGGGGAATGCTTCACCAACAATACCAAAGACCACAGTTTTGGCGTTTCTCCACAAACAAACTTCTACCATTGCCGAGATTGTGCAAGGTTGGACAAAGCTCAAGGAGATTACTGATGAGTTTATCCAGCAGGTTTCTTCCCAAACTGGGGGAGATAATAGTGCTGATGGAGCTGGTCCGAGTGGTGGTGGTGGTGGAGATGCTAGTGGTGCTGCTGCAGATGTTGCTGAAGGTGCTGCCACAGATGCTGAAGATGAAGAAGGGGATGAACAGGAGGAAGAAGAAGCTGATGATGAGCAAGAAGAGTAAGTACAATACATCGCCTGAAGATTGATGTTGCCACTCTCATGGTTATGGTATTTCTGGTGGTTGAAAAACAATTTACTTTTATGTTTTTAATTCGGAACATGTTTTAATACTTTGGTGGTTTGTTTTATTTGCTTTTGGTTATTAAACTTTTAGGGTTGTTTGAACATGGAGTAGCTTAGTAACTTTGGTTTATTTTTGGTACTTTAGGTTGCTAGTTATTTGGAAAATTTATTTTGGAAATTATGTTTTGATAACTAGTATTTTTGTAATAAATCATTGTGGTTGTTAATTCCTTGATTATGGGGGAGTTGATAACTATGAAGTTGCTCTATATGGCTAACATTTTCTTGCAGGGATCAGCACTTTAGAGTTTGGAAAGAAATTATAAATTATGGGGGAGATTGTTAGTACAGACTGTGGATGTTACCACAGGTGCTATCACTGGCAGTTGGGTGTTACCCGAGCTGGAATGATTTGTAATTTAATAATTCTTTCCATATTAATTTATATCCTAATGTCTAATATTATTTGCAAGATATATGTGTTTGTTGGTCTATATTTCAGGTTAATATATGGTTGGATTAATTGCTAGAAACAAGGAAGAAGTTGGTGAAGGAGTTACACGTAAATAGTAGATTTACGAGTAACTTTTGCTTGGTCCATATTATTTGATGAAGAAAGAAAAACGTGCGAAGACCAAGTCATGGAGTTTTTGCTGATTAATTGAAGTGTACAATACAAAGAAAGCAAGAGAGTACAAGGTGATGAAGCAAGGACTTGGGCTTCAAGTTTCGGTTGCTACATTCTAGGGAAGTTGGCGCAAGAAGAGGAATTCAAGCCAAGAAATCTCTCCACTCCTCTCACACGATCTGAAGGTCCAAGGCTGTTATTTTGGAGTAGCCTCCAAGGCAATTGAAGGCTATAAATAGGCTAGGTGTGATTCATTTGAAGATATGCCAAATACGAAATACATACACCATAGCACAAGAGAGACAAAGTTCTTTGGTTCGCATAATCCTTCCTCCCTTGTGATTCTATCTTAAACACTGAGTGTTTAAGAGAGTGTTGGCTAAGGATAGGATTCGTGCTTTGTCTCATTTAGTTCCATAGAGCATCATCATTGTATTAGCAATAGGAAACTTTTGACATTGTAATTTTCCTATATTGATTATAAAGTCATCGCCATCTAGGCACACTCAAGTTATATATTTATATAACTTGAGAAAATTATATCTTGTGTTATTTAATTCCGCTGCACAAAGTTTTTACAAACTATTTTATTTGGTGTGTGTGTGCTGTCCGTCAGTGTGTTATCCAAGTTGTTGGGTAACATCTACGGTAACATCTCTTTCCAATTAAGCCATTGAAAATTTCAGTTTTTATATATTCAACGACTATGTCGTCGCTAAATCTTGTAGTGCGTTCAATTAGTATTTTATATATTCAACGACTATGTCAGCGACAACCAAAGTCGTCACTATTGATGACGACTTTAGCTGATTAGCAATGACTTTGGGCATTTGTAATTTAATTTTTTCTAATAGTATATTCAATTAGTGTTTGATTTAGATAGTCTTAGTTTAGGTTTTATTGCTTCTACGCTCAATTGTTGTTGAATTGTTTATCTCTCTTCATCTCTTTCTCTTTTACTTTGACATTTGATGAATCGGTCATCTCTTACATACATTACATACAAATCTACACTTAGTTCACCTATCAATGATGGTATGTCCAGTCATGGTTTACATGATTAAGAGTGAACTTGTGTGGTTTTGATGTAATTTGTTTGAATGATCCTTCATTCACACGAGATGACATTGTAAATCACTTTTGTGCTTATTTGTAATACTGCTCGGTGCTCTAACTTGAATTTTGTTGAATTAGAAAGGTATGTCGTGCAACAAAAGTTGTGGCATGCCACAAGACTTGTCTTGCCTCCCACAGCCCTTTTGTTATGCAACAAATTGTTTATGTTCGTCAGTTTGTAAGCAGTTCTCTCCTCATTCCATATGCATGATCCCTCATCTCTACATCTATTCCTACACTCACATGTTTGAAAGTCCTATTTTGGTAGGGTGTTGTTAGTGATTTATTATATAATCTTCTCACAACGTAACTTGATCCCGAACTCATTCTCTATATAATTAATGTTTTTCCAATGCTTTAGGCACATGTAAAGCGGCGTGATGACTCGCTATAACGTTTGAGTTTACTATGTTTGCTATGTTCCATTTCCTAAATATTTCCTAAACTTTCTATGACTATGGCATCGATACGGAGTATTCTCACTAAGATGGTTTGGTGATATGAGACACGGATTAAGAGATGCACCTGTAAGAAGGTCTGAATATCGGAGACGTGATGAGATGGTCAGGGGTATGAAAGGCTTAAACAAATATGAATAAAGGTGATTAGAAGCAATATGGGTCTATTTACGTTTCAAGAAAATGTAGTGTTGAAGAGTACGTAGTGGAGAGCGAAATTCCATATAAATGATGGGGTTTGATTCAATTTTCATTGATTTTTGTTTTTATTTTTTATTTATTTATTTATTTATTATTATTATTATTATTTCTCCATATTTTTGTTTCACCTAATTCATTATTTATGTTATCACTCTTCCCCCCCCCCCCTTTTTCAATGGACAATTTCATATGATGGTTCATGTTATCCGATCTCAAATCGTTTTGGACTAAAATTTTGGTTTTTTTTTTTTTTGTTATGGTCAACATTCAATTAAATATATCCTTAAAGAGTTAAAGTAATTTTTTTTTGGAAGTTAAGTATGCTCATGTACATCATTTTTTCTTTATGAATTACTATCTGGTCAAATAATCAAATAGATAATAATTTTGTAATTATGTTTATCCCTAATATTTCTTAAAACAAGCATAAAAATAGTAAGAAACAAAATTACGAACCTTGTTCTAAGCTAGGACTCCTAACTAATTTAAAAACAACCCCTTATTAATGGTCATAAATATATTATAGGCCTCAATTGTTTTTCATTTTCATCTCTTTATTGTATTTAAATGGGTGGGTGCATTAGGCACGTAATTCGGTACTATTTTTTTTTTCTCCAAGTTCAGATACGAATGCCTCTTATTTTCCATTTAATTTTCAGAAGTAAAACTATCACTTATTTGCTTTTAAATTGATTTTTTTATATATATATCTCTTTTATAAAGTCGTAATTTCAAAAATACTCAACCCAAACACTAGATCAATAACCATTAATCTCATCTCTCTACTGCATTAAATGTCGTAATATTATTTTCAAATATAAATTTAGATGAATATTCAAACAGTTTGATTAATTCAGAAATCATTATTCATATGTTACCTTTTTTCAATTCAGCCAAATTTAGACGTGAAATCAAATTTCATCACTTAACACTTAAAAAAATCAAATGCCACCTACCTCTATTTTCTATTGATATTAAAATGAATGTACAAAAGAAATTACATTTATTTTCGATAAAAAATATATTTGAATTTTTTTTTAATATTTATTTTGAAACCAGAAATGGGCGATTACATTAGCCTAATTTAGGGGGAAAAAAAACCAGTCATTGAAAAAGATGCTCAATAAGGAAAAAGAATAAAAGCAGCCAACGTCAACGGAAAATTTAAAAGAATATGTCAAAGCTACCCAACTATGACCAAAGTGCTTACATCACCCAACTGTTCATTTGCATTTACATTTACACCCCCTTCTAATTCAACACTGCTCCAGGATAACCCCCTTTCTTTTTGTTTCTATCACCTTACAGCCCATTTTAACCTATAAAAAATAAAAGTAAATGTCCATTTCTATAAGCAATTATATATCTATACTCAGTAAATCTTGGTTTACACCTTAGTTGATGTGATACTTTAACTTATCATTTTGAGGTTGGTTCCACACCTTATTTATGTAAATATTTAGGGAACATAGGCATATATTGCATAAAAGGAAAGACAAATAGAGAGAGGATAATAAATATATTTTTAATGCATGAATTGTATTTTGTTTGGCTGCAGTTTTGTAATTTTCACGTAATTTTTTATGTTTATTATATATACATACACAAAAGAGTGACACGCAGATGCAAAGGTAAATTGAATGACAATAAACAACAATCTCAATAATTGATTAACTACAACCTCCAATACGGTCAAATTTATTTTTTTCCCTTTGTTGCTATAAGGAGTATGTCGTAACATAGCATAATTAAAAGAAAATCATACTCCCTCTGCTCTATTAATACGTTTATAAATTGGCTAAAATGGTCAACTTCAGATCAAGACTTTATAGAAATTTGATTATTCTAATAAAAAAATATTATTGAGTATTTGTAATAGTGAATCATTTTAAAATTTTTATATTTTCTTTAGGATCATAAATTTTTTTATAAAGTCTTTATTAAAACGATCCTATGTTGACCATTCTAATCAATTTGTAAAGTATCAATGGGACGAAGGGAGCATTTTTCAATAATTCTACTGAGAACGCCGTTAAGTTTTTCAATAATCCACGCCGTATTTAACGAAAGCTAACAAAGAGATTCCGTGGGTAACCAAATAAATACCACAGGGGGGCTGTATTCAAAATAAACAAAACTATAGGGAATTCCCCAGTCAGTCAATCATCGATTCATCCCTCCCTTGAAGAAGAAGCGTACTCTTGCTCCATAGCAAGAAAGTCCATGGAATCTTCCTTAAGAATTGACTTTATGGAATCTTCCATTAAAGTCAAATCTTCAGAGTCTTTCCCCTCCTTTCCACGATACCCTCTCTCTCTCTCCACCATATATATATTTCCTAGCCCCGAATATTAAATTTCTACCTTATCTTCCCTACATTCAACCCACACTCTTTCCGGCGCCGATATTTAACACTCAACAATATTTCTGAAATCAGAAATCAGTTTTTTTTAGCAATTAAATGAGTACTGATCCGCAGAAGAATATGATTAGCAGTCCCTTTATCGGATTTCTCCATGCAAGGGTATCACTCTATTTACTCGTGCTGCTTTTGTCGCCGGCGATACACATCGTTGGAGCTCAGGTAACAAGTCCACCGCCAGATTTGAATTACCCCAATTTTAGTCCTTCGATGGCGGTCATAATCATCGTCCTAGTTGCAGCCCTATTTTTCATGGCGATCTTCTCTATTTACATCCGCCGGTGCTCAAACGATGGCTCCGGCGTCCGCCAGGCTCTATCCATGCGTCGCGGCCGTGGTGTTGCGGCGTCGCGTGGGCTCGACGCGTCAGTAATCGAGACGTTCCCGACTTTTCCATACGCCACCGTCAAGGGATTGAAGATCGGAAAAGGAGCTCTCGAGTGCGCTGTTTGCCTTAACGAGTTCGAGGACAATGAAACGCTGCGTTTAATCCCGAAATGCGATCACGTGTTCCATCCTGAATGTATCGACGCTTGGCTTGAGAATCACGTGACCTGCCCTGTTTGTCGGGCCGATCTCGTCCCTCAACCCGGTGACACGATTCATGTGCCCGGCGAATCAGAGTTGTCGACGGAAAATAGCACGGCCGAGATGGGAAGCCAACAAAACGGTGACGTTTCAATCCAGATCCCCGACGATCATGAAGCCAATGTTAATAATAACATAGAAGCTCCCCAACCGGAGACGCTGAACCGGAACTCAAGCTTGAGACCGAACCTGCCGCCAAGATCTCAGTCCGTACGGTCAAAATCGTTTCTGAAGTTCAGGTCACACTCAACCGGGCACTCACTGGTTCAACCGGGTGAAAACACCGACCGGTATACGCTTCGGTTACCAGAGGAAGTGCGAAAGCAAGTTATGAGCCGGGCTTTATTGAACCGAAACGCAAGCAGCATAACGCTGCCGAGAATCGGTAGCTCAAGGAGGGGTTATCGAACCGGAACAGGAGAAGGTAGTAGCAGAGGCAGATCGTATAGGCGGCTTGAGAGCTTGCGAATTGGTCGGTCTGACCGGTGGATATTTGCAAGAGCTCCATCGTTTCTTACAAGAGCATTCTCTCCACGCTCACCGAAAGTGGTGGCGGAAAGTAGCGACACATTGCCCTCACCGACGCCAACCACGCCGAAGGGCTCAAAGATGGCTTCTAAGCCGCCGCTTATTAGTAGCAGCGAGCGGAAGAGTAATGAAATCACTTTAGTAACGGCTGACTCGGCTCAACTACCGGTTTAAATTAAACGGTCACATTCGGCCCTCTGAGATTGTTTTTTGGGCTGGCTGGCAAAGTTTGAAAGGGATCTAATGCTAAAATGGGCCCCAGCTTTGAAATGTTCGGCCCTGGTAGGTTTGCATTAGGCCGCCTTGTTTTGACTTGGCAAGGCAAGGGGAATCCACGTGGCTTAGGAAAAATATGATAATTGCAAATTTTTTAATTCTTGTAAAACAATACTATTGTATATTGAATTTTTGTCAGTGTTATACTATGTGCACATGTAAATAATTTTTTTAGTTGTTCGTTATCTCATTTTTAAATTAAAATATTTCAATTTACAATATAGGGTATTAAAATGGAAGCATTGTTTTTCTTTACTCCCTCCGTCCCCTGATAATATGTAAAATTACCCCTTTTAAACGTCCTACAATAATCTATACTTTTTTAAAATGGAAATGAGACACACTTCTCTCTACTCACAACAATTACCCATTTACTCCATTTTCTCTCTTATACCCAACCATTTATATTCACAACACATCATCTTTTTTACTTTTCTTTTTAATTTCCGCGTATATTTGTGGAACGGAGGGAGTATATTATTTGAGATAAATTGCAATTTGATTACTTGAGTTTTACCATTTATTGCAATCGGTTATTTAGTTTGTAAATGTTCAAATTTGATTCCTATTTATGTGAAACTGTTGTAATATGATTTTAAAATAGATGAGTTGTTACAAAACTAACGAAAAATCTTTGCACATTTAAAGGAATACTAGTACTCAAATGCCCGTGCCATTGGCACGGGTCAGTATGGAAAGGGAGACAGTATGGAAAGAGAAAGATGTGGGAAAACTGAAATCGCATGCTAACTATATGACGTTTTAAATGTAATTTTAAACTGTTGCAAATATATAAAGTGCAAAGATATTTACCTAGGAATTGAAACTTCTTGAGAGAGGGTACCTGAGAAACCATCAGAAGCTCATATTTAAAATAAAATCAGATATTCAGACGAAGGAAAATTAGAATGAAACAAAAAGGTAAATACTGACCTTTTTGTGAGATAATGGTGAAGATATAAAAAAATATTTACCTAGGAGTTGGAAGTGAGAGCAAAAACACACTTGAATTTGTCATTGTAAACCTTCAAGAGAGGAATTGATATGGGGGCAACCTTCAAATAAATTTCATATGGAACCCGACTAAAAGTTCCAGGTGAAGGAAAAGAGAAAGAGAAAGGAGAAAGATGGAGGGAGGGAGAGACTGGTTGCTTCATCTCAAGTGTATAACTACCAGTCTCCAAACACAAATGGGATCCAACAAAAAGTTAAAGGAAAAAATAATGAACCCATGACAAATGAACTTTAGAATCGATAAATAAATGAAAAGCGTTCTACGCCTCAATTATTCGAAGACAAACAATCATAAATTATTTAGAGAAAAAATATAGAAACAACATTCACTATTTGTTAACAATAAAACATTAATCCGTTGGTTCCTCTTCGACTACATTGGCAGCTGTAAAACTTTCTTCAACTCTTCTAGCTACTGTTTCCTGCACTTCGAGTATATATATATATATATATATATATATATATATATATATATATATATATATATATATATACCCTTGAGCGAGGAATGTGAGATCATCCCAAATATCATCGTACACATTAGCTTCAACCGCATCTTCAACTACATCTTCAACTGTATCTTCAATTACATCTTCAAACGTATCTTCAACTACATCTTCAATCATATCATCAGCTACATCTCTATTCACCTAGTACTTATACCGTGCCAATGGCACGGCGACAACAAATAAAAGGGAATTTTTTTAAATCTCTTCAATGTTGTTTTTTCTCTCCTAAACACCCCCACCCTTTCCGTCAAAACCGCCCACCTGCTGGAGTACTGTAATTTTTTTTCGATCCCCAACCCAGCATACATACTACCCTCTTTTCTATAACTCCAATCCACCCACTCTCCTATATTAATCGGTTCGGCACTAATCATGTCGAGCTCCGCAACTGTGAGCGATGTGAGCTCGTACACGTTTGCCATTTTCGTTCTTTGTGTGGTTAAGAGTGTTTTGGTAAAATGTGGGTCTCATCCAAGACAAAATCATCTCATGCGTCGATCACCGAAATGGGGAGTCGTGGACGCATCCCCGACACACGCATTATGCAGGAACCCTGTCGAATTCATTTTTATTAGACCTCCCATGCCGAATTGAGAATTAATCATATTTTTTTATAGATTTAATCTCAACTATTTCTTTATCGAGATTCAATATGTAGTTATTTATTTATTATTTGTGAGTATTCTTATACTCATTTCGTTACTAAATAAATGTTCAAATTTTATTTAGAAGACATTTTAAAAAATATTTTCTTTTTATTAATGACAAAGATATGTATAGATATTTTTTTTAAAGATTTTTTATATCAATATGAAATTCTTAAACAATTTTTTATTTTTTTAAAAAAAGAACAGCGCGAAGGAAGTAATAGAAGCGTAAAATATTCTTATTCCTCGAGGCTATTTTGGTTACACCACTAATGTATGTACCACCACTAATGTTTTGACAACTATTTTATGTTGCTCAAATAGTCTTTTCCTTTTAAAAAAAAAAAGAATTTTGCTCAGAAACTCAAATACGTTAACTAACGGAAACCTCCTTATTTGCCCTGCTCCGTTGACCAAGATGTGATTTCCAAGCTTGGCTAGCAGTTTCCAATGGCAGTTCTACTTTAGCAGTTTCCATGACAGTTTTCCGATGGGTGAGAAGTAGGAAAGAAGGTTAATTTAAGGCCGTAATATAATATATTACTTATTTCAGACTTTCCACCATAATTAAAACATATTTTTCCTTTTTCAAAAGTAAGTAATTCTTTCATCTCAAAATAAATATCTATAAAATATTAAATTTGCTCCAAAATAAGAATAATAAAATTGTTACACCCCAACATAGTTGAACTGCACATACTAAAATTCAAAAATTGCATGCTCATACAAAAATTTACACAATGGAAGTGAAAACCTTAAAAGAGAATTGCTAAAACTCATCAAATGCTAGTCATATTCTTAATTGCATAACGTGATCAACCCCTCAAACTCATAAGTATGAAGAAAATCATAACCGAAAAAAAAAAACAAATGTGATAAAAATATCATACTCAACAAATGTGTTTGCCTTCGCAAGAAAAGAAGATCTCCGGACGTATACCGAAATGAGAGAGAGGTTGATTTCAAAGGAGATCTTGGGATTGTAAGATCAAATGTGTTCACAATGCACGCTACATGTATTCTTCTTTTTTAAAATCAAGTCACATCTACACACAACAAAATCTAAATCAATTTTTGCATAAACACAGTGAACCAACTATGTCGTAGCTGAGGGATCTCACTCCATAACCTTACAGTTCCGTCTGCACAGCATGTTAGCAACAACAGCCTCAGTGAATTTCTAAACATCTCATCTGATTGTTTTGAAGCAGAAGGCATCCACTGGATCATAGAAACTGGCATGGGATGGCGTAGCTCAGTTACTACACATTTTGATTTTCCCTCGAGGGAAAATCAAAATGTGTAGTAACTGAGCTACGCCATCCCATGCCAGTCACGGAAATCTAAGACACATCTGCTGGCATCAATGATCGCTGAAGATGAGCCCCCCCATCCAACCTTTCTCTCTTTTTATAATTAACATCTCTCTTTCTTTTACTAAAAATGGTAGGCTAAAATCTGGTATAGAAATTAAATTACAAAGTATGTCAATCAAAAAAGAAGGTAGCAGTAATGGATTGAAATTTCGAGCAGAATTAAAATTCAAGAAAAACATATAGCAGAGTAGGTTTAAAAGATGCTCATGTTACTGAATCTAAATCCAAAAAATAAAGTAAATAAAATGTTGACAATAAGGCCACAGATGATTCAACTAAAGGAGTATGAGTTCGAATCAAACACAAATCCAAACAATTATACGAAGAAAAAAAAGGACACACACACCCTCTACCTTCTTCTTCTTCCCCCAACTGCCGCCCTCCTCCAACCGCCGCACTCCTCCACCTCTTGAAATCCGGCAGCCTCCCACAATCACCGGCGTCACCATCCCACTACCATCACGACCAGCCCACTGCTATATTATTTTTTCACTCTCTTTAAGAAAACACACACAATCACACACACACACTCTCTCTCTACCTTCTTTTTCTTCCCCGCCGCCCTCCTCCACCTCTTGAAATCCGACAGCCTCCCATAATCACCGGCGCCACCATCCCACTACCATCACCACCAGCTCACCGCCACCATCTCTTCATCCCCACTTGCTCGAAACCCGTCCCTGAAATCTCTCGATTTCGCTTACCCAATCTCAATCCCTCTCTCATTTCTCACTCTAGATCTGTATAGGCCCAGTTCTTCGTCAAACCCCCATCCATGCCTTGACACAAAGCCCTAATTATTCAAATTCCGGTGATTCCACTGATCGCCGTGCTTTAATTTATTGGGGTTTCTGCTTCCCTCGATTGGCCGATCTGTGTTGTTTGGGCCTTTCAATTTTGATATTAGGGAAAATGCTCAAACATACAGAGAAAAAGGAGGAGAGATAGAGAGCTTAAACTTACATTTAACAAATATTTACCGTAGAAAAAATAAGAAAAATGATTGGAGTGGGTAGTTTAGTAACTGCCGTGTGATTGATGAGTGGGTGTCATGAGTGGGAAGTATTTTTTTCAAGATTAAATCTCAGCCATTCAATCAGATTTCCAACTTTTAATCTCAGCCACCACTTATGTAGGGGCTAAGAGGCGGTTACCCCTTCCTGTATTGTATATTAGACTAGTACACAAAAGCCCGTGCCATTGGCACGGGTCAGTACGGAAAGGAAGACAGTATGAAAAGAGAAAGACGTGAGAAAACTGAAATCGCATGCTAACTATATGATGTTTTAAATGTAATTTTAAACTGTTTATAATACACAATAAAAGTTGTTTACAAATAGATAACACATAAATTAACATCTAATTAACATATATATTTTTAACCAGTTGAAGTAAAGATGTTGTATCAATCGAAACAGACATTGGCCAGTTACGTTTACGTAAAAACACCTGAAATAAATAAAAAATGAAATCAATATATTTTTATTAAATTAACAATATAATAATAATAATAATAATAATAATAATAATAATAATAATAATAAAAAAAATACCTTATTATGCCCATTCCAAGCCTTTGTCGTAGGTTTGTGCAAGCGTCTATATTCTTTTACGCACTCATCCCATGACTACAAATATATGATTCAAATATTTGAGAATGATGATAAAATAATTATTGAAGTGGTAAGTAACTTGACATAATTTGACAGAATTATAATAAATTAAATTAAATTACATGCATCTATATCAAATTATAAATATAAATAAACAATAATAATTATTTAAACTGAAATTATAAATAAACAATACTAAATATTTAAACTGATATGAATTAAATACCAGTGAGGGCAATGCAACTCTCGATAGGTTGGTTAGTCGATTTTGATCCTAATAATGAATTCTAAATATTAGTCAAAAAATATATATATATCCGTTAATTAATGTGAATAAATAAAAAAAAAACTTAATTTAACATCAAATGTTTACCCTTATCATTTCATCGTGTTCAAAAGGTTCTCGCATGACAATTGAGACATTGTTTCTTCGCAAAATGTCAATCTAAAAATCACATTATTATCACAATCACATATCACATATCACATATGATAAAAACAAATATTTACAATAAAATAGTAATAGTAAAATATTAACTTACTGTTTCACTTAGAGCCGAATCACCATATCCATAAATATTCAATGTTCCTTGATCGTTCATTTTTTTCAAACCTATAAAATTAAACACAACGTGTAAATGTATAGTATAAAACACTATCTAAATCAACATTCAAATAAAAAATAAACAATATCTATTTTGAAAGTCTTCAATTATAAAATTAAAAAACATAATATAAAATTAAACACAATATTTAAATAATAATCAGTTATATATATACTCCCTCCGTCCCTAAATGTTTGTCCCATTTGACTTTTCAAACATTTTAATTTAGTGATTTTGAAGCTTTAATTTTGATTATTTTTACGAACGCTTTGAAAATTATTGATAATGTACACCGCCGTTATGTAATACTCCGTCCCTAAATGTTACAAGTTTTGAAAATTTAGTGATTTTGAAGCTTTAATTTTGGAAATGAGACTAACTTTTTGGAACAAAGGAAAAGGGAAAATGGGACAAACATTTAGGGACGGAGGGAGTATAATTTTAGATTAATTGTCTTTTTATAATAAATGATAAAATTAATCTATAGTATAAATAAGAATTGTCCACCTCACCATGTGAACAGTATTATGAATAGTGCCAACAGCCAAATTTCCCATTTTGCCCTTACTAAGTTGGCCTTTTCCCATTTTGCCCTTAATTTTTTTTTTTTAAATTAAAAAGAAAAAAAAATGTGTCGTCGGACAAAAAACGTGTCCTCGAAGACGGGCTTTTAATAGTATTCATATAAAAACAGGTATTTTGGGAATAAATAGCAACTCTCAAATTTAAACCCAAACAGATCTCCAAGAACTGTCACTGCAATTCCACCCAGTTTCAGCTTCCAAAATCTATCAAAATTCTCGCCGTACGATCTCTCTCTCACGTTTGTATTGGATTCTATCATCGACAACATTCTCCTTTCTTCCCCAATCTCAAATAAAATCAAACCTAGATTTCAAAGAAACCATCCCCAATGTCGAATCTTTAACCGAATCTTTCCCTGATTTCTATTCTTGATCCCCTTTTCCACCTACATTATAAACCCATTTCATTGAATTTGTGTTTTTAACATCCAAGGTATTTTATTAATTTATTTACTGTTTTCTTTCTTCAATAATTTGAATTATAATATTTTAATATTTATATCATCCCCACTTGCTTGTGATCATCTCACGAAATGAGAGCTTTACATGAAATTTGTCCCTACCTTTGAATTATCATTCATTATTTTTGTCAACTGCTGATTGATTGTTTAATCTTTTTATTGTTTCATGATGGAAAGGGTGAAAAGATATTATTTTGTTGGATGGTGTTGCTTTTGGGATAAAAAAGTGTTTAGGGTTGCATTGGATTGTTTATAAAGCTGGAGTTGTCACGATGTCATTTGCTTTGAATCATAATGGCATCCTCTGGAATAGTAGAAGCTCACTGGGCTTTCATGCTCAGCCTATGTATCCCGAAAATCCTTGCTGGGACATCCTTGCAAGTTTTAATTTGTGTTTCTTGGTGTTTCTTGGTGTACCATTCGTCCTGCTGGGACATCCTTGCAAGTTTTAATTTGTGGGAGAGGATAAAACTCAATCAGTTTGTTAATGTAACAGCTGCAACTTAGTATACACTGTCAACATAACACTTTGGGGTGTATTTTCGTTTGAGGGCGGCATCACCTGTTCAGTTTTAAATGATTGTCATTGGCCACGTGGATTTCACTTCCATTTGTGAGTCTTTGGCCTGCATGTAAATACTTGTGACTTCGGAGCGCGGAATTTTGAGTCCTAGTCTTTAAGCGCTTATGAGAACTTTGTTGGTTGTTTAGTGGTAGGTTCTATGATAATGTCATCGAGGTATGGATTTTGGTTCAGTTTTCTAGATTGCTGGGTTTCTTTGGGCTGTTGCACAATACTTACTCGGGTATTCTTCTAGCTTGAAGACTGCCAATGGCTAGGGAAGCTCTTATTTATATTATTGAGAATTCTTATTTATATTATTTCTCTGTAATTTATTGTAACAGGTCAGTTCTCATCAAAGTCTATCATGTTTTCTTTTCATTTTGTGCTATTCAGATGATTTGATTACACACACAATTTACACTAAAATTCTAATTATGCATTGAGTTTTCAAACCTTTCTTTCTCTCATTCTCTTCCATTAACCCCCCACCCCCCATTTTGAAACCCTTCTCTTCCCCTTCATCTACTCAGCCTCACCACCCCAGTTCCCCTTACGGCCGCCGCACCCTCACCAAGGCCACACACCACAACTTCAACAAATAAAAAACACATACTTATTCAAGCAAAATACAGAGTAGCTATGACTCTTGCATTTATAAACATGTAACAGTCAGAAAATTAATCGTCGAAATCCAAACGCAATAAATCTAACACAGAAAATTCGATGCAAACTAAACTGAGACCAATCTAATTAACGAATAAGTGATACAAATCAGTTCATAAACATGCGATAAAAAGAAAAATCGAACAAACTTAC
Organism: Adenophora triphylla var. japonica; assembly: GCA_022495995.1. Lineage (NCBI taxonomy): Eukaryota > Viridiplantae > Streptophyta > Magnoliopsida > Asterales > Campanulaceae > Adenophora > Adenophora triphylla. The sequence continues at coordinate 62,233 of JAFEMH010005861.1, read as the reverse complement.
CTCAAACGCGATGGATTGATGAGAGCGAGAATGAGAAATGACTGCCTCTCTCTGTAGAATGGGTTAGACTACCAAGGGAACAAAAGCAGCATATAATCTACCTTAACTGCTCAGCTTAACGTGATATAATATGGGTATCATAAGAAAACAGGTAAGTAGCAACATGAAACACATCAGTAACAGTAATTTCTTCTCATATGCAAGAACAATATGACTCCCTGCAATCAACAACAGTTTGTAATTGTAATGCCTGCAATTGAAAAAGAAAATCTGTCTGTGTATACATTACCCAAGTGGGCATTAGAAAGAAAAATCAACTGCAGCGGTTTGGGGGAAGTTATGAATGGTTGGTTGAAAGAGGAGGGATGATTTTCAGCCCTTAGATCAACATTCCAAGAATGAATCTCAGCCACTCTTTATGGGGGGGATAAGAGGCGGTTTTTAGCTCCTTGTATTGTACTCCCTCCGTCCCATTAGTAATGGTAAATTTACTGTAGACACGGGAATTAAGGAAAAGTGAATTATAGTGGAGGGAATAGTGAATTATAATGGTGTTGTGAGTATTAAAATAATGTAGGAGAGAGAATGAGTGGAGGGAATAGTAAAGATTCCTTTCCATTTTAGGAAGTTTGTGGTTTGTAATGGGACGACCAAAAAGGAAAGTTTGTGGTTTGTAATGGGACGGAGGGAGTATATTAGATGATTGTTTTTTTGGTAAGGTATTTAACTACAACTAACAAAGTTGATTTTTTCTTTTCAAATGTGTCACTATATGTGATATTTTTAACAAGGTCTATACCTACATTAACATCATTACCGGCCAACACCCCCATTAGCAGTATCACCTCCGCCTACAACCCCACACCACCGTTGCCATTCTCCACCACCAAGCTCTTACCCCACACGATCACACCATTCTACCATCATCAGCTGCTTTATCATTCACCAACAACCCTCACCCACCACTAAAACATCATAACCAACACAAATTTTCTTTATATCACCTTCCACAATTAAAAATAAATTTCAAAAACATGGGGAGGAGCTATAAATTTTAGATCTGTAGCTAGGGTTTGAGTCATGAATCATAAAAATCAAAAGAAGGGTTACATTCACTAAAAACAGCTTGATAAATTCAACAAAAATCTATTACTCACTCTTTAAATTCATGATCTATAAATTGAAACAAACTCCCAGATCTGTAAATTCTTCACGATCTCATACACACCAATGAGTGGACAACGAACAGAGTAGTGGTACACGGTGGAGAAGAAAGTAAGGGGCGAAGTGGATTGCGGGGTGGGGGCGAAGTGGATTGCGGGGTGTGGGCTACGGGGAAGAAGGACAGTGAAGGGGATCCAGAGATGGGGGAAAAAGAGTCGGTGATGGGAAGAGAGGGGAATTGTTGATCACTGAACAAACAAAGGCAAACAAAATTGCACTAAAGCACAAACAATTGTGGTAAAACAGTACAACTTATTTATTATTTATTAGAATACTCAGACTTATATAAGTCTTTCACAAAGAGAAAACAAAGGAAAGCATTTCAAGCTACCCATAAAACATGTAAGACTAAACATGACTAATTCAACAACTAAGTGCCCAGAATTCAGGACTTTATTATCCACAAACAACTAATAAAATTTTATCCCAACATATCCTCCCCTAAACCTGATTACATAATCCTTTTTGTTTGAAACTTTGCAAACTCCGAGTAGCTCCTTCAACTTCACAAATGCATCCAGCTTTAGTGGTTTAGTCTTTATGTCTCTACTTGATTAACTGAATCGCAATGCACCAGCTTCACTTTGCCATCATTGTTAAGAAGATTACGTAAATAATGGAATCGCACTTCGATATGCTTACTCCGCCCGTGAAGGACAGGATTTTTTGAAAGCTTCATAATAGAACTATTGTCACAAAGCATTGTAACACCTTCACCTTGGGTTTGACTAAGCTTGTCAATGATTCTTCTTATCCAAATGCCTTGAGTAGCACAATAAGCTGCTACTACATATTCAGCTTCTGTCGTTGACAAATAACCATTGGTGGTTCCTTAGAAGTCCAGGCTATAACTCTACCACTCAAAGAAAACACATAACTAGACATGCTTTTGCGATCCTCCGTATCACCTGCATGATTGATGTATGTATAAGCTAGCAGCTCTGCATTACCTCTTCGCTTATAAAAAAATCCCAAACACTATTGTTCCCTTCACATATCGCAGTGTTCTTTTACAATTTGCATATGAAGCTGTGTCGGATCAGCCATGAACCTGCTTGCTAGACATACTACATACATCAAGTCGGGCCTCGTCATTGTTAAATACATCAAGCAGCCAACCATCTGCTAATACTCAGTGGCATTAACCCTTAATCCTCCTTTATCTTTCGTAGGCTTTGCTCCTGGAACAATTGGATTGTTTACGAAATTGCAACTCTCCATATCGAACCTCTCAAGTATTTCTCTAGCAAACTTCCTTTGAGATATATAAATTCCATCACCGCATTGCCAAACTTCTACACCCAAAAAGTACCTTAACTTGCCTTGATCAGTCATGTCAAACTCACACTTCATTGACTCCATAAATTGAAGCATTATATTCTCACAGTTTCCAATAATTATAAGATCATCCACATACAAACTAACAATTAAAAACTTACCTTCTCGAAACCTTCCTTGAGAAAATAACTTTATATTTTGTTGTACCACACTCTCGGGGCTTGTTTAAGCCCCAAGAGTGCTTTCTTGAGCTTGTAGGCCTTTTCCGCATCCCCTAATTTTACAAAACCAGAAGGTTGTTCTACGTACACTGTCTCGCTCAATTCTCCATGCAAGAATGCACTCTTTACATCAAGCTGGTAAAGGGGCCAGTCTCGTTGAGCTGCAAGTGCTATAATGCTTCGAATGGTATCCCATCTCGCTACTGGTGCATAAACTTCATTATAATCAACATCCAACTATTGTGCATACTCTTTGGCCACCAACTGAGCTTTGTACTTGTCCACCTCACCTTTTTCATTTCGTTTTGTTTTGAATACCCATTTGACCCCTATTTTCTTCATTCCTGCAGGTAGAGTTGTGAGCTTCCGTGTTTGATTTCTTTCTATTGCATCAATCTCCGCCTTCATTGCAGTTCTCCACTTTGAATGCTTCACATCTTCATCAAAACTAAATGGATCTTCAGTATCCAAGAACACTGCTAAGTTTCTAATCTCATCTTCCGTTTCTGAAAGACCTTCTCCACTTACGTAGTCCTGCATCCAAACTGGAGGTAATCTGGTACGTTCTTCACGAAGTGTAACCTCTTGCACTTCAGCTCCAACTTGAGTAGGTGAGTATGTACAATCTGAACTTAAACTTGTATTGTCAGCTGGTTCATTTCCTTCATCGGACATCACTTCACCTTCTTCTGGTTCAACTCGCCGCTCCTATTCCTATTCCTTAACCTCTGCCTCATCTTCTTCCCAAACAAGCACATCATGTTTTTGCCTCTTTAGGACTCCTTTCCCAATCCCAGCTTGCCTCCTCTTCAAAAACAACATCCCTACTGATTACAATCTTCTTAGAGATGGGATTATATATACGATACGCCTTTGACTCTTCACTTTTACCAAAAAAACACACATTTCTGACTTTTATCATCAAGTTTGTTTCTTATGGCATCCGGGTTGTGGATGTGTCCAATGCAGCCAAAAATCTTGAAGTGATCAACTATTGGATTGATTCCACTCCACTTCTTCTCTGGTGTGACTCCTTGAATTGTAGTAGTAGGACTTCTATTCAACACATACTTCGCCCAATTAACTGCCTCTGGCCAAAATTTCTTTGGAATGCCTTTTTCTGAAAGCATGCTTCTAAAGGTTTGTAATTGTTTTGTTACGTCGCTCCGCACCTCCATTTTGCTGAGGTGTATATGTTGTTGTAAGTTGCCTTTAACCCTATTCCCTTCGCAGAACTCATTGAACTCATGCGACGTAAACTCCCAGCCTCGATCAGTTCGCAGGAAACACATAGGTAAACTAGCTTCATTTTCAACAAGTTTCTTGAAACACTTGTACATGAGAAATGTTTCTGACTTCTCTTTTAAGAAATAAATCCACATTTTACGGTTGAAATCATCAATGAAACTGAGGAGGTACCTTTTTTTGCTGTTGGAAATAGGTGAAATCGAACCACACAAGTCTGCATGAACTAACTCTAGATGTTTAGAAGCTCTCCAGCTACCTTTCTTCTAAGATCGATTCCCTGCTCTGCTTTCCCACAAGACAATCAGAGCAAACCTTCATTGAGGGCTGAAATAGAAGAAACCCTTTCACCATCTTCTCGTATTGCAATGTTCTTAGACCATTGTAACTCAAATGACAATACCTCTGGTGCCATAGATAAGCAAGGTCATGTGAAGTTACTTGCAAACAATTTATTTACACAACAGACTCTAGAACATAGAACATCATATTTGCTGACATGGAGGTAGATAAAATTAGACCCTTCACTAGATGAAAAGCTCGACATTCCCCATTATGAATTATAATAGATACACCTTTTTCTTGTAGCTGACCAACACTCAATAAATTACTACGCAATTCAGGAATATAAAACACATCACGTATTACATGTGTTCTTCCTTGTAATTCAATTCTTATGTCTCCTTTCCCTCATAGTGCCATTCTTGTATCATTTCCCAGCTTTACTGAGTGTTAAAATTCCTTATCCATTCTATGAAACCATTTCTTGTTACCTTTCATGTGGTTGCTACACCCACTATCAAGGAACCAAGCCTTTCTTGCTTTGCCTTGTTCTCTTCCTCGTAAACCATCAACTAGCTCTTCCTCCTCTTCTTCTACTTCAGTGTAATGAGCTGCCTTCGCGACCTCTTCCTCTTCCGCTTGAGTTTTACTCTTAGGCAATCTTCAAGGCCTGCTCATCTTGCTTTTCTTCGTAATATTTTCTGCTTATGTACGAGCAAAGAACTTTGGAGTGCATTAACAGTAAACTTTTCTGTATCCTGTGCTTACTCGATGGAGCACACAACATAGTCAAAATCCTCTATCAGAGTTCACATTATTTTCTCAAAAATATTACCATCTGTCATATTTTCTCCAGAGTTCCTCATGTCATTGGCCACAACCATGACTCGTGCAATGTAGTCCTTGACCGTCTCTCCCACCTTCATCTCCACTAGCTCAAAGTTCCTTCGGAGTCTCTGAAGTTGAGCACATGGTACCCTCGCATTTCCTTGATATTTAACCCTCATTGAATCACAGCTTCTTGGAAGTCTCCTTCTGAGTGATGGTTTTCAGAATAGACTTCTTAATAGCTTGGAAAAGGTAATTTTTGGCCTTTAAATCCTTGAGCTTCATCTCCTTTAGTGTTTTCCTTAGTACTGTTAATATGCTCTCTTCTCTCCCTTGCTCTTAGTAACCTGTTTCAACCACGTTCCAATACTCCTTTGACCTTAAAAGATTCTCCATGAGAAGACTCCAATGATCATAATCACCATCAAATATGGGAATGGAAGCTTGTGCAAAGTTATTGCTTCTATGGCCATATTCTTCACACTCTTGTTTCTCTCACACAATCAGGCATTTTTGTAGAGGCTCTGATACCAAATTTGTTGATCACGGAACAAAGGCAAACACAATTGCACTAAAGCACAAACAATTGCAGTAAAACAGTACAACTTCTTTATTAGAATACTCGAACTTATATAAGTCTTTCACAACTACTTAGAGAAAACAAAGGAATGCAATTCAAACTACCCATAAAACATGGAAGACTAAACATGACTAATTGAACAGCTAAGTGTCTAGAATTCAGGACTTTATTATCAACACAAAACTAATAAAATCTTATCCCAACAGGAAAGGGAGTCGAAGATGGGGGAGGGGGAAGTGTTTGGAGATAGGGGAGGGGATGGTCATCATGCTCGCAATGGAGGAAGACGCATAATAAAATCTTAATATGTCATGTGCATATCTAATACCCTTCCTATTACATGTGAAAAGAGACATAATGACACGTGCAAGACACATAATATAGATTTTATTGATTTTTTAACGGCTCATCCAATTTTATATAACATTGAATCGGTTTTACAAATTTAGGAATCGGATTTGAAATTTACAAACTGGATAACCGATGGTAAAACTCGGATAACCGAATTGCAATATATCATTCGAGCCAAGATTTTTGCCGAAGACTACTAAAAGTTGAAAAGAGGCATTGTTAACTTTTTTTTTTGTTTTTAAAGACATTGTTTACTTTTTTTAATAAAACTAGTTAGTAACCCGTTGATACTCGACGGGACATAATAATAGTGATTGATTAAGAAATAAAAAGTTAATTAAAGAGTGATTTTATGCACACCCTTAAGGTAATTTAGAGAAATCATGGTTATTTAGATACTCAAACATATTCAACCATCAATAATAAATATATAAAATTTCATAATCAAAAGAAGAGACTTCTAACACAACTTTTAATAAATTAATGTAAAACATTATCCCTTCTAATTTGAGAATATTATCACTTCTAATTTGGCAAGAAATACTATGGATTTAAAAACAATAAAATGAAGTTTGCCCATCTAAAATGGCATTTGTTAGAGTTTGGTCATGTGTCATATGACTAATTGTAATAAATGTATAAAATAAATACGTAAAATATCACTTCTAATTCAAGTTAAAAAAAAATACAGAAAATTGATAATTACAAAAACATTCAAAGGAAAGTGAAAATTCTTATATATCAGTTTAAGTTCTCATGTAAAGAAACAAAGTAAAAAATTGGGAGAATATCATAGGCAATCTATTATTATGTCTTATGTGTAATAGAATGTGAGGGAAGTACATGGATTGGATATATAAAAAAAAAAAAAAAAAAACAATACAAATATAGAACTGGAAACACATTTGACTTCTAAATTTGCTCAAACTGAGCTAAACCGAACCATTAAAACCCCCACATGGTATGCTTCCAAGACACTATGAGCTCTCCTTTTTTTCTCTTTCCTCCTCCCCAAAGCAATCATAATAATAAGTAATAACTCTAAAAGCAGATGCCTTGTATATTGGCTTCAATAGGTGTATTTGCCTGCATAATTATCACAATAAGAAATAAAAGAGTATTTTAGCTTAATAATAACTCATGTTCATAACCTGTATAAACATTTGACATATCTGACTTAAAATTTCCACAGATTACAAAAATGAAAGATACCAGGATGTGGTCATGCCTTTATACTTTAAACATTTAAAGAAACTTAGCCCCCTTTGCAACTGATAGTACCTTATTAATTACTACTCCCTCCGTCCCACCGATCTTAACGATCTTAAGAAAACTTTTTATTTTGGGCGTCCCGCCGATCTTAAGAATTTCAAAAATGAAAAGTTTTTATTATTTTTATACTCTTTCTACCCCACTCATTCTCTCTCCTACTTTACTTTTACACTCACAACATTCTCTCTCCTAACTATTCATCCCATTCATTCTCTCTCCTATTTAATTTTTCACACTCACAACACTTCTTCCACTCATTCTCTCTCTTAATACTATAATAATATTCCTTAATTTCCGTGCCATTTCACTTTTTCTTAAGCTGGGTGGGACGGAGGGAGTATATGTTGCGGATGGTGCTTATATATTTTCTTTATACCTCCATATAAGTGTTTTTTATATGTTCCCTTGGCAGAAGTTGTATGAAATATAAAACATTTATGTAATTTAATATAATTAGATATTCATATATCGAATAAATTTTCAGCACAATCAAACTACCAAGAACATAAAAATGGTAATTTGCTACTGATCAAGGTGGCAACCTGATCAAGCTACTGCAATTCATAATTCCAACATTTCCTTCGCAAAAGCAGTAAATGAATAACATTGAAGTTGTACAATACACCAATTGTTCGAGAGATCTCATTCCTAAAGTGGTCAACTGGTGACCAATCCGCCTATTCAGAGAGAATGGATTAAATTTATGACCAATCACAGAGAAAATGATTACTATCCACAGGCGAACATACCTAGAGGAATAATAAAATAAAATGAAAATAAATATAGTAATCCTTCATCCTAAATTGAATGTCAAAAAAAAAAAAAAATCAAATTTGCAATTGAGTAAGAGTAAATTTAAAAATTTGTGACATTAATTTTGGAACGGAGTATCTAAATGAGGCAACAAATACAAGTTAAGTTAATGCCATATCACTTTCACTACACAGAAAATGCCCACATTGACCTATTGCTTCAGCATATACATTCTTAAGCTATTTTCATTTGTAAAACAATTGTTAGTGACACAACTGAATTAAAGCAACAAAGCTCAAATTAGACCGTTGGAAATCTGACTTGCATCCTTAGATGTTCAAAAATATTTCTTTGGTCCATTCCCTAGGGCTAAAATGATAAAACTACAACTATCAAACTTAGCATAAGGCATTGATGTACTTAATCCTTGTGACTGGCTCATGGTCAAGTCAGAGAACCTTTCATACCTTGAATTGTGTTACATGCATTAAGAAACAAAAGTAATCTCTTGGAAACTCATTGAAAAAAACAACAATTACCTCCAGTGGGTTGAGCAGATTAGTCGGCAGGAAAAGACTGAAGCAGATGTTAATAAAAAGAACTCAATAAAATGAGAGGGAAGTACATATATGGTAGGAAAAAAATACTACCTGCTGACACGAGCATTCATTCAGCTTCAGTTCAATACCTTGATGGGAAATCTACTAAATTTTACACTTCAATAAATGCAGAGACACAAATTTTCATGTGGTAGTAGCCTGTCATACTGCAGCTGAATACAAGTACTCGCAAATAGCTGTGGATGCAGCTGAAAAGAATGATGTCCATTGCCAATTATAATATCCTTCTATTATGAATTATTATTGCAAATTAAATCAATATTAAACATAACACTAATAAAATATTATTGAAAGTTATCAATAACCACATTATAGATTTTGAATTACCTCATAACTTTTGAAAAACTTCTTTATAAACGACATTGGTCGTCGTATCATGTGTCTGCCCATCCTTTTCACATATCAAAACTTTGAGTCCCTTCTTGCTAGTGACCCTAGACATTTCCACATACAACTGAGCATGGCTGAATACAGATCGGGGAAGATAGAGTCCAATGTACGAAAGTGACTGTCCCTGACTCTTATTTATAGTCATAGAAAAGCAAACGACCAACGGGAACTGCCTACGTTGAAATTTGACTGGAAATTTTGTCAAATCCGATGGGCTCATTATCATTCTAGGAATAACACCTTCATGCCCACATTTTTTAAAGACATTGTTTACTTTTTTATAAAATGAATGCGTCATCCGGCCTATTAACCCATTGAAGCTTCATCATCTGGCTTTAACATAAATATTAAGAAAAATATATTTATGATTGTGCCAAAATTGTCTTGAATTAATTAGCCGAAATCAACGGATCGGGTCTCTGGCTTTGCCTTGATAAAAGCCCGAAATCACTGAACAAACGTGAGGCTTGCCAGAAATGTTTGGGACGCCAAAACCTTCGGGCGCAAAAATAAGTATCTAGAGAGAATAAAAACTAACTCTATATATCAAAGAAGGGAAAAATTGAAAACACTTGATTTGAGGGATTTGGACCCGTATTTATACTGTTGAGTTGAACTATTATCCAAGAATAGAAAATCCTTAATTGAGTTATATTAGAAAAGGGTAGTACTATATACAAGGCACCATTTATGCAAGGCAGTATGAAATTACTAAAATATCCATATAAATACTTTAAAAAAAAAAAGTTTTTCCCCTCCCTCTCCATTTCAAACGCCGTCCCTGTTCTATTCTCTCTCTCGCTCTCAAAACCTAAGGAAAACAACGACGCTCTCTCTTCTCTCTCTCACTCGACGAACGCCGATCACCACCGCCGGAAAAAATGAAGACAAACCTCCCCAAAACCGGTGGAAAGTCCGCCTCTTCTTGTAACGACCCCGAATTTCCACAACAATAGTAATACTTAATCGATAATAAAATAACCTCCAACGGCTACTAAAACCATAATTCAAAAACTAACCACAATTTGAAATAACTTAAATGCTGAAAACGGTAATAACTTCAACGGCTAGTACAATCCACTAGCTCAAAAAAACTTTAATGTCTAACAATCTCTCAATTAACTGAAATAACGAACTAAAGATTCTAAAATGATATAAGCTAAAAACGATCCTTGAACTCCTTATGAAGTGCTCCTGAACCGTTTTACATTCTTCCTATCTGAAATCTGGAAGAAAAAGAGTATGAAAGGGTGAGCGAACAATGCCCAGTAAGTTCATATACAACCCCTCCGGTTACTAAGGAGGAGTTGACCTGAAGGAATATCAAACGATACAATTTTCAACTAACAATCGAAGACATAACGAAGTACAAATTCGAAATCATTGTTTAACAAATTCTCAAATCACATGTCTTTCAAAATCTCAATGGTTTCACGAACTGAGTTGACAAATATTTTGGAGTTTCAAATGATGGCAAAATCGATTCAAATTGACTCGAATGATTTACTTAATTAAAAACTGTCCCATACCATCTTTAACTAACTAAACCACTCACAGATTATAAGAAATTCAAAGGGATGATAAGCCGAACAAAGTTGACTCGAGTAATCTAATTATCTACAATTTGTCCCATACAGTCGTAGATAATCAAATCACTCACGTACATCATGATCACATAAGTGGTCCACCGACCTTATCAAACCAAAATCCCATAAAGGGAACAAAAGCCCACAAAGAGCACTAATACCCACAAAGGGTTCGAAATCCCACAAAGGGCACAAAGGTTGACTCCGCATGAGTCCTAAACAGTGCACCACAACTACATTGAAGCGGTGAACTAAGTTTGCCGAAGGCCAAAATATCAAATATACCCCAGGAGCAGGTTGTCTAACTTAGTGATCATTAATGGAACAAAGTTATATCATATCAAACTCATTTTATACAAAATACGAACTTTCACAAAGACAATAAAATTTTCGTATTTTCGAAATCAAAGAACGATATAGCAACCGAATAACAAAATATTAGCAAATAACGGTAACCGAGGGAGTCAAAACAAATACTAACGCGAGGTCAGCTTTTTCGTATCAAATGAACGTACATCGCCAAGAAATATGCGGAAGCCTAAACAATGAAACGGAGCGGAAAACAATTAACTTAAAGATGTATAATCCCTTACCTTAGCTTTGCTTTCCTTCCTTAAGCAATTGCCTTTATGCGAAATCTACAATCATGGAATAACATAACTTAGGCACAAGTAATCGTTATCACTTCTTATGTACCTATACTTTCTTTCCTTAGTTAACCTATGAGTTACTCTCAGACTAACCGTAACTGGTTAATTAACTTTTCTATTTTTAGAAACTTTCCTAATTTAGCAGTTTCCTAACCTTAGAAACTTTCTATTTCGAACACTAATACTTTGGAACCTAAGTCTTTTAGTATTCCTTCTTAATCTTAAAGTGTTATTCTACTTCTTTTCCTTTGATATAATTCCTTTAAGGTCTTTGGACTTCCCCTAAATTTCAAAAGGTTCTTTTAGGTTTTCTTAATTTCAATAAAGTCCTTTAACTTTCTAAAATTTACAAAGAGGTCACTTAACTTTCAGAATTTTACAAAATAGTCCCTCAACTTTTGGAAAATTTCAAAACAGTCCCTCAACTTTTGAAAAATTACAAAACAGTCCCTCAACTTTTGCAAAATTACAAAATAGTCCTTCAACTTTTCAGTAATTGCAAAACAGTCCTTCGAATTTTCAAAATCACAGAACAGTCCCTCAGAACCTTTGAACTTTTCAGTTCAGTCCTGAAGTTAACTGTTCAGTTAGTAACTTAACTGAAAAATCCCTTCAGCTTTGAAAACTCTGCAGTTTAGTCCCTTTTCCGTTTAAAAACTAACTGCTTTTATATAAACTAACAAAAATACTAACACTTAAGTGGAGAACACACAGTTCATGCCAAGAACACTTCGGCCGACTCCCAGGTTGCTCAAAAAAAATTGTTTTGTTTCTCTTTTAATTTTTTTAAGCATTAAACAATTATTTAATTTCTATATTCTTTAATAAAAACCCCTTTAATCATATTAATTGTGTTTGATTCAATTTCAAATCAATATGAACTAGGGTTAGGGTTATTTCATTATAACCTACAATTCCCCAATAATCAAATCCTTAATTTATTACATAAACCCTAGGATTAATCATTAGAAATTCAATAATGGCTAAACCTAGAATTAAATGATTTTAAACTTTGAAAAATCATAACTAATTCAATTTAAATCGGAATTGAATGAAACAAAAACTAGATTGTAGGTTATCATCTTACCTTGATTTTTGATGAGGAACAATGGCCAAAAGAAGGCCAAAAACGGCTGCCACACCTCCTCCAAGAACCGGCCGCCCCTCTCTCCTCTCTAGGGTTTTTGATTTTTCTTTTCTTCTCAATTCCTTCACACTCTCTCTCTCTCTCTATTCACGGCATATAGAGCTGCCTCCCTCTCTTCTTATTTCTTTTGTTTATGCAATTAAAATGTAACCCTAGGTATTTAGGGTGTATTTATAATATGAATTTTCCAATCTTAGGACAATTAAGTGATCCAATTTAACTAGTTAACCCAAGCCCAAAATAATAAGCCCACACATAATAAACCATTCAATAAAAGGAAACCATTTATTAAAAATGAGTATTTATTAATTAAAGGATTTAAATTAATTATTAAAAAAATTATTAATATTTCGGGTTATTACATTCTTACCCCCTTAAAAGAAGTTTAGTCCTCTAAACTTTCATAATTCGATGAGGCAACTAATCTTATCATATCAATCTACACTAAGCACTCCAAGAATAATACCGAGGTCAAACCTAAGGCTCAAATGAAACTTATTCTCACACATTCTAAACTCCTAAAGATATAAAGCCAAAATCAAACTTATTCTTGCCCATTCTAAACTCCCAAAGATATAAAAACTCAAATCAAACTTATCCTTATACATCCTATCTCCCAAGGATCTAAAACCAAAGCTCTGATACCAACTGTAACGACCCCGAATTTCCACAACAATAGTAATACTTAATCGATAATAAAATAACCTCCAACGGCTACTAAAACCATAATTCAAAAACTAACCACAATTTGAAATAACTTAAATGCTGAAAACGGTAATAACTTCAACGGCTAGTACAATCCACTAGCTCAAAAAAACTTTAATGTCTAACAATCTCTCAATTAACTGAAATAACGAACTAAAGATTCTAAAATGATATAAGCTAAAAACGATCCTTGAACTCCTTATGAAGTGCTCCCGAACCGTTTTACATTCTTCCTATCTGAAATCTGGAAGAAAAAGAGTATGAAAGGGTGAGCGAACAATGCCCAGTAAGTTCATATACAACCCCTCCGGTTACTAAGGAGGAGTTGACCTGAAGGAATATCAAACGATACAATTTTCAACTAACAATCGAAGACATAACGAAGTACAAATTCGAAATCATTGTTTAACAAATTCTCAAATCACATGTCTTTCAAAATCTCAATAGTTTCACGAACTGAGTTGACAAATATTTTGGAGTTTCAAATGATGGCAAAATCGATTCAAATTGACTCGAATGATTTACTTAATTAAAAACTGTCCCATATCATCTTTAACTAACTAAACCACTCACAGATTATAAGAAATTCAAAGGACTGATAAGCTGAACAAAGTTGACTCGAGTAATCTAATTATCTACAACTGTCCCATACCAGTCGTAGATAATCAAATCACTCACAGACATCATGATCACATAAGTGGTCCACTGACCTTATCAAACCAAAATCCCATAAAGGGAACAAAAGCCCACAAAGAGCACTAATACCCACAAAGGGTTCGAAATCCCACAAAGTGGCACAAAGGTTGACTCCGCAGAGTCCTAAACAAAGGCACCACAACTACATTGAAGCGGTGAACTAAGTTTGCCCGAAGGCCAAAATATCAAATATACCCACGGAGCAGTTGTCTAACTTAGTGATCATTAATGGAACAAAGTTATATCATATCAAACTCATTTTATACAAAATACGAACTTTCACAAAGACAATAAAATTTTCGTATTTTCGAAATCAAAGAACGATATAGCAACCGAATAACAAAATATTAGCAAATAACGGTAACCGAGGAGTCAAACAAATACCGACGCGAGGTCGGCTTTTCGTATCAAATGAACGTACATCGCCAAGAAATATGCGGAAGCCTAAACAATGAAACGGAGCGGAAAACAATTAACTTAAAGATGTATAATCCCTTACCTTAGCTTTGCTTTCCTTCCTTAAGCAATTGCCTTTATGCGAAATCTACAATCATGGAATAACATAACTTAGGCACAAGTAATCGTTATCACTTCTTATGTACCTATACCTTCTTTCCTTAGTTAACCTATGAGTTACTCTCGTACTAACCGTAATCTGGTTAATTAACTTTTCTATTTTTAGAAACTTTCCTAATTTAGCAGTTTCCTAACCTTAGAAACTTTCTATTTCGAACTCTAATACTTTGGAACCTAAGTCTTTTAGTATTCCTTCTTAATCTTAAAGTGTTATTCTACTTCTTTTCCTTTGATATAATTCCTTTAAGGTCTTTGGACTTCCTCTAAATTTCAAAAGGTTCTTTTAGGTTTTCTTAGTTTTCAATAAAGTTCTTTAACTTTCCAAATTTTACAAAGAGGTCACTTAACTTTCAGAATTTTACAAAATAGTCCCTCAACTTTTGGAAAATTTCAAAACGATCCCTCAACTTTTGAAAAATTACAAAACAGTCCCTCAACTTTTGCAAAATTACAAAATAGTCCTTCAACTTTTCGGTAATTGCAAAACAGTCCTTCGAATTTTCAAAATCACAGAACAGTCCTCGAGAACCTTTGAACTTTTCAATTCAGTCCTGAAGTTAACTGTTCAGCTTAGTAACTTAACGAAAAATCCTTTCACTTTGAAAACTCTGCAGCTTTAGTCCCTTTTCCGTTTAAAAACTAACTGCTTTTATATAAACTAACAAAAATACTAACACTTAAGTGGAGAACACACAGTTCATGCCAAGAACACTTCGGCCGACTCCCAGGTTGCTCAAAAAAAATTGTTTTGTTTCTCTTTTAATTTTTTTAAGCATTAAACAATTATTTAATTTCTATATTCTTTAATAAAAACCCCTTTAATCATATTAATTGTGTTTGATTCAATTTCAAATCAATATGAACTAGGGTTAGGGTTATTTCATTATAACCTACAATTCCCCAATAATCAAATCCTTAATTTATTACATAAACCCTAGGATTAATCATTAGAAATTCAATAATGGCTAAACCTAGAATTAAATGATTTTAAACTTTGAAAAATCATAACTAATTCAATTTAAATCGGAATTGAATGAAACAAAAACTAGATTGTAGGTTATCATCTTGCCTTGATTTTTGATGAAGGAACAATGGCCAAAAGAAGGTCAAAAACGGCTGCCACACCTCCTCCAAGAACCGGCCGCCCCTCTCTCCTCTCTAGGGTTTTTGATTTTTCTTTTTCTTCTCAATTCCTTCACACTCTCTCTCTCTCTCTCTATTCACGGCAGCATATAGAGCCGCCTCCCTCTCTTCTTATTTCTTTTGTTTATGCAATTAAAATGTAACCCTAGGTATTTAGGGTGTATTTATAATATGAATTTTCCAATCTTAGGACAATTAAGTGATCCAATTTAACTAGTTAACCCAAGCCCAAAATAATAAGCCCACACATAATAAACCATTCAATAAAAGGAAACAATTTATTAAAAATGAGTATTTATTAATTAAAGGATTTAAATTTATTATTAAAAGAAATAATAAAATTTAGGGTTATTACATTCTTACCCCCTTAAAAGAAGTTTAGTCCTCTAAACTTTCATAATTCGATGAAGCAACTAATCTTATCATATCAATCTACACTAAGCACTCCAAGAATAATACCGAGGTCAAACCTAAGGCTCAAATGAAACTTATTCTCACACATTCTAAACTCCTAAAGATATAAAGCCAAAATCAAACTTATCCTTGCCCATTCTAAACTCCCAAAGATATAAAAACTCAAATCAAACTTATCCTTATACATCCTATCTCCCAAGGATCTAAAACCAAAGCTCTGATACCAACTGTAACGACCCCGAATTTCCACAACAATATTAATACTTAATCGATAATAAAATAACCTCCAACGGCTACTAAAACCATAATTCAAAAACTAACCACAATTTGAAATAACTTAAATGCTGAAAACGGTAATAACTTCAACGGCTAGTACAATCCACTAGCTCAAAAAAACTTTAATGTCTAACAATCTCTCAATTAACTGAAATAACGAACTAAAGATTCTAAAATGATATAAGCTAAAAACGATCCTTGAACTCCTTATGAAGTGCTCCCGAACCGTTTTACATTCTTCCTATCTGAAATCTGGAAGAAAAAGAGTATGAAAGGGTGAGCGAACAATGCCCAGTAAGTTCATATACAACCCCTCCGGTTACTAAGGAGGAGTTGACCTGAAGGAATATCAAACGATACAATTTTCAACTAACAATCGAAGACATAACGAAGTACAAATTCGAAATCATTGTTTAACAAATTCTCAAATCACATGTCTTTCAAAATCTCAATAGTTTCACGAACTGAGTTGACAAATATTTTGGAGTTTCAAATGATGGCAAAATCGATTCAAATTGACTCGAATGATTTACTTAATTAAAAACTGTCCCATACCAAATTTTTAACTAACTAAACCACTCATGATTATAAGAAATTCAAAGGATCGATAAGCCGAACAAAGTTGACTCGAGTAATCTAATTAACTACAACCGTCCCATACCGCCGTAGATAATCAAATCACTCACGTACATCATGATCACATAAGTGGTCCACCGACCTTATCAAACCAAAATCCCATAAAGGGAACAAAAGCCCACAAAGAGCACTAATACCCACAAAGGGTTCGAAATCCCACAAAGGGCACAAAGGTTGACTCCGCAGAGTCCTAAACAGTGCACCACAACTACATTGAAGCGGTGAACTAAGTTTGCCCGAAGGCCAAAATATCAAATATACCTCACGGAAAGGTGTTGTCTAACTTAGTGATCATTAATGGAACAAAGTTATATCATATCAAACTCATTTTATACAAAATACGAACTTTCACAAAGACAATAAAATTTTCGTATTTTCGAAATCAAAGAACGATATAGCAACCGAATAACAAAATATTAGCAAATAACGGTAACCGAGGGAGTCAAAACAAATACTAACGCGAGGTCGCTTTTCGTATCAAATGAACGTACATCGCCAAGAAATATGCGGAAGCCTAAACAATGAAACGGAGCGGAAAACAATTAACTTAAAGATGTATAATCCCTTACCTTAGCTTTGCTTTCCTTCCTTAAGCAATTGCCTTTATGCGAAATCTACAATCATGGAATAACATAACTTAGGCACAAGTAATCGTTATCACTTCTTATGTACCTATACTTTCTTTCCTTAGTTAACCTTATGAGTTACTCTCGTACTAACCGTAATCGGTTAATTAACTTTTCTATTTTTAGAAACTTTCCTAATTTAGCAGTTTCCTAACCTTAGAAACTTTCTATTTCGAACTCTAATACTTTGGAACCTAAGTCTTTTAGTATTCCTTCTTAATCTTAAAGTGTTATTCTACTTCTTTTCCTTTGATATAATTCCTTTAAGGTCTTTGGACTTCCCCTAAATTTCAAAAGGTTCTTTTAGGTTTTCTTAATTTCAATAAAGTCCTTTAACTTTCTAAAATTTACAAAGAGGTCACTTAACTTTCAGAATTTTACAAAATAGTCCCTCAACTTTTGGAAAATTTCAAAACAAATCCCTCAACTTTTGAAAAATTTCAAAACAGTCCCTCAACTTTTGAAAAATTACAAAACAGTCCTTCAACTTTTCAGTAATTGCAAAACAGTCCTTCGAATTTTCAAAATCACAGAACAGTCCCTCAGAACTTTTGAACTTTTCTGTTCAGTCCTGAAATTAACTGTTCAGTTAGTAACTTAACCGAAAATCCCTTCGCCTTTGAAAACTCTGCAGCTTAGTCCCTTTTCCGTTTAAAAACTAACTGCTTTTATATAAACTAACAAAAATACTAACACTTAAGTGGAGAACACACAGTTCATGCCAAGAACACTTCGGCCGACTCCCAGGTTGCTCAAAAAAAATTGTTTTGTTTCTCTTTTAATTTTTTTAAGCATTAAACAATTATTTAATTTCTATATTCTTTAATAAAAACCCCTTTAATCATATTAATTGTGTTTGATTCAATTTCAAATCAATATGAACTAGGGTTAGGGTTATTTCATTATAACCTACAATTCCCCAATAATCAAATCCTTAATTTATTACATAAACCCTAGGATTAATCATTAGAAATTCAATAATGGCTAAACCTAGAATTAAATGATTTTAAACTTTGAAAAATCATAACTAATTCAATTTAAATCGGAATTGAATGAAACAAAAACTAGATTGTAGGTTATCATCTTACCTTGATTTTTGATGAAGGAACAATGGCCAAAAGAAGGCCAAAAACGGCTGCCACACCTCCTCCAAGAACCGGCCGCCCCTCTCTCCTCTCTAGGGTTTTTGATTTTTCTTTTTCTTCTCAATTCCTTCACACTCTCTCTCTCTCTCTCTATTCACGGCAGCATATAGAGCCGCCTCCCTCTCTTCTTATTTCTTTTGTTTATGCAATTAAAATGTAACCCTAGGTATTTAGGGTGTATTTATAATATGAATTTTCCAATCTTAGGACAATTAAGTGATCCAATTTAACTAGTTAACCCAAGCCCAAAATAATAAGCCCACACATAATAAACCATTCAATAAAAGGAAACAATTTATTAAAAATGAGTATTTATTAATTAAAGGATTTAAATTTATTATTAAAAGAAATATTAAAATTTAGGGTTATTACACTTCTCCCTCCGCACCAAAAGTAATTATTTTTAACCTAGATTTTAATTTTGAAAACCCAACAACAAATTTATGCCTAAAACCGATTATATAATGCTTTATGTTGTTTAAACGTATCCTAAATGGTTCTAATTGCGATTTCGTAACATTAATTTGAGTTTTTTGTTTGAATCGGATACGAATTCGTGTGCCTAAAATTTGAAATTGTCGGCGTGCGTTTCGTATGAACACATACGAAATGTCACCAACATTTCGGGTATTGGCATACGAAATGTAAACTGATCATACGAATGGTCACCAACATTTCGGGTGTTGGCATACGAAATGTAAACTGATTCATCAGTTTACGGCTACCTCGTTTATTTTTTTTTAATTTTTTTTCGGGTGTTGTATGATCCAATATGACGTTTGTTCCTTGTCATGTATAAGTGTATAAATTTTGCTCAATTAACAACACAATTCAATAATATAACATAGCATATGCGTATCATTAACATCGTGTCGCAAATCATCGAAGAACACCTTCATTATGATATGTCGGATAGATATACACGATATTAGGACATGATATCGTGTTGTTGTGTACGAAATTAATGACAGAGTAAATTTAAATTTCGTATAATTTCATACGACCTAATATTTAACCCAATTAGTTAATGTCGTGTAAAAGTACACGACATGAAGGCTTCGTGTCGTCCTTTCGAGCACGACACACGAAGAATAGTTTGGGGATTATTGGTGCCTTGTATGTAAGGTGCCTTGTATATAGAATTTATCAAAAGTAGATTTTGGTGAGATATAGACCATTGGACGGTTTAGAGTCCTTGTGGAGATAGGATATTGTTGTTCTGTCCCTTTGATAAAGAAGGATTCATCTGCCTGCCTGTGTCTTGCTTGGTCGAGTAGGCGAGCCCGACTGGTCTTTAGGGCCTCAGGCCTAAAGTAGGCGAATGATCTCTCGTGTATCGAACTTGTGGTTGCTAAAAGTTCCAGGACGATTGATCGAGCTCAAGCACGTTTTGGATCTTAGGCCCCCAAAGTAGGTTGACCCAAAATGTGGCTGGTTTATTCCATTTAATATATACCTAAAAGTTTTGTGATTGTAATGAGTGGATGTTATTTACAATTAGCCCCCTCCCAATTTAATTAAATATGTGATTATGATAAATGGGGTAAACTCTATAATTATAATTATAAAAATTTATCATTTTAATTAGAAATGATAAAGTTTCAAATGAGACACTCATTTTGATAATTGATGAACCTTCAAATGCAAGGAAGAGAGTATTTATTTATGAAGCCATCAGGTAGAAAATTTATTGGATTTGCCAACTTTGGTCTGCGATTGAGTCCTTCACCAAAAACAAATTATAATGTAATCTGAGCGAAATAAAAGCGACGGTCCAGACTCAACGTATAAAGTCCAACATTTCAAGCATCACAAAGACACCGTTATTAAAAGGGTCAATCCAATTGCTGCAACTCCAACGGCCCACAACAAAGATCAGTCGACCAAGCTCATTATCCAACTTTCTTTGGTCCTAACCTAGCTTAATCTGACATAGGATCATCTACTTGTGCAATCTATGCCAAGCCAAGGTACGAAGTCAGATCGACCTCGAATATTCAGGTGACCTCGACCTACAAACACGTGCACCTACCCACAACTCACTCTATAACCATCTCCTAAAATCACGGAGAGCATTATGTCTACATTATCTCGATGATTTAAGGGATTTTTATCAATCCTACGGCACCACTATATATACCAGACTACATCCAACGTTAAAAGGTTGCCTATTTTGAGATTACGTCATTTTCATACAGTTTATAATATCATATGACTTGACATCTCATCATCACGCCGGAGAGTCTTAGCCGGATATCACCCCGGCAAGTCGTTTGTTCGTGGTTTCAGGTCCTAGTAGCTGGAGATCAACCTATTTGTTGTACTAAGGCTGATCTGGATCATTTCCTGCGTCATCAGTTTGATTTCATTGCCGGGAAACGAGAACACTAGACATTGAATCCTTGCATAATCACAAACATGGTATCAGACGGAAATACTGCTACTGCCTTTTGTGTACCAATCCATGAGAACATTGGGGGAAATAACCCAGGCACGGATGCAGGTGCTGGGAATCGTACTGCCAACCTACCTCCTCCTCCACCTGGTTATCCCACAAGGAGGGCCACCCGCTGCAACAACATGGTTGACCGGGTGGGGTTGCAAGATAGGAGGAGGGAGAAGAGGCCCATTCCTAATCAAGGAGTGACCAAGCAAGGGAAAATGATCCAAACAGGTCGAACAGTTGCAGGCGACATTGCAGGTCCCTCAGCTTCTCACCATAGTAGGAAGGAAATCTTGCTGGAGCGGGCTAGATTGTTGCAGATTTTACTTGAGGTACATAATGAGTTGCTTGAGCTACCTGAGTCTCCTAAAAAGGATGACAGAAGGTCACAAAGGGTAGCTCCATCACTCACTTCCCATAGGCGTGCTAACGGGGATCCTAGGCCGTCTGAAGAAGAAACAAGGAGTGAAAGGCCTCCCTCTACCCACATCTCCGTAGACAGGACTGGAGACCTAAGGGATAGGCTCAACTAACAGAGGGAGCAAGAAGCCGACTCAGCTCAGAGAAGGCAACTCGAAGCTGACAGAGCTCAGTATAGGTCACCCCATAGAGGGGAGCGATCGCTTCACAGGCAGGACAGAAGGGAAAGGACCCCTCCAAGGGAGGAAAGACATAGGACACTCTCTAGGAGGGAGCACCACCGTTAGGAGAGGCAAAAGTCCAATTCTATCTCCCACCAAAGAGGCGACCTAGACGTTAGGGAGCTTCTCAATCTGAAGAGGAGGTTAGACGATATGGAGGCAGATCATAAGGCAACTAATGGGAAGGCCGAACGAAACGATTGTACTCTTCGACCTTTGGCCAAGGACATGCTCATCAAAGGTCCACCTGGAGGATTCAAGTTGCTAGTGTTAGAGTAGTATAAAGGCACGACCAATGCCTTGAATCATATGCAGGACTTTGAGGCCACTAAGTGTTTGGTCTCTTACGAGGATGACGTGCTATGCAAGGCTTTAATCAGCAACTTTATAGGTGCATCACTGACTTGGTTCCGCGGTCTATCAACTGGTTGCATTACCTCGTGGAGTTATATGAGGAGGAAGTTCTTAGAGAGATTCTCTACAGCAGGGGCTCGTAAGAGAACACTCACCGACCTAAATAGCATGAATCAGGGTAAGATAGAGAGTACCATGAGTTACTTCACCAGGTTCAAGGAGTTGGTCGACCAAATAGAGAAAGACCTCACAGATAGGGAAGTAATCAACTATTTCAGTAATGGGGTATCCTCTCCCGATTTGGATTATGAGATCCAGGTTAGGAGGGCTATCACGAGGAAGGAGTTGTTCAAAATGGCCTATGATGTGGCCGTGTCCGAGGAACGAAAAGAAAGAAAGAAGGACAGAGGCTCCAAACATTATGAGGTTTGTGAGTCGACAAAAGGGGGCAGGCCAAGAATGATAACAACAAGGGGAAGAATAGAACTAGGGCGACTGAAAGAGTCCCTGAAAGTTTCATCCCACTCAAGGTTAGTCTGACAGAAATCATGAACATGGTGGACCTAGGCCCTCCTGCCCCAATGAACACCCAAAATATGTTCAGAAGGGATAATGGCAGGTACTGCGAGTATCACAAGGACACCGGGCACACCACGGAGGAATGCATGAGCTTGAAAAGGATCATCTAGAATTGGGTGAATGAAAGAAGGTTGGATAGGTTTGTGAAGGGAGATTGTCTTGCAGGAGGAGATGGACCTACTAGGGAGTACCCGAGCCAAGGCAACCAAGATTGACTCTGGGCTAATTGCTGAAGAGACAAGTAATACAGCGCTCAAGCACAAGATCTTCCAGCTAAGTAAAGCTCCATATGTGCCCTAAGAGTTGTGTTCAAGACGAAATGATTAGTTTCTACCCGTACGAGCTGCCTGCCAGCATGACTGCGAGGGAACAGGTTTTGGTGATCCCAGGGCTCATTGATGACTATACATCCAGCAGGATTTTGGTCAACACGGGGGCCTGCAAAGACATCCTCTACTACAAAACATTCTTATACATGGGTTTGACAGATGTCAAGTTGTCGCCTTACTCAGGTCGACTAGAGGGCTTCACAAATCACATAGTTGACGCAAAGGGTCAGATAGAGCTGGTGGTGGACATCAGACTACATCCTTTGAGGATAACAACCAAGGTAACATTTATAGTCATTGATGTTATAAGTGATTACCATGCTATACTTGGTATACCTAGACAGGTCGCACTAGGAATGGTGCCCTCCATCCCCCAACAAAGGGTAAAGTTCCCCACCGTGCTAGGAGTTAGGTTCGTTCTAAGCACAGCCAGGGAATACCTAGATCACGTGCTCCGTTCTAAGTAAAAGAGAGAGTTGGAAATAGACACTCTAGAGGCCAGTTGGAAATTTTCAAAATCTATCACCACTACTTCAAGGCTATCTACGATCAAGTGGGTTGAAGAGACGACCTATCCCTCACATGACCACGTCATGACTAAGCCGACATGTCCCTCAAAAAACATACAGGTCACAACAGATACATTTTTGGTCAACCAGATCATCATTGGCGACCTATGCCTCAAAGTTAACCAAAACTCAGGGGCCTCCAATGGGGAAATAGCTGATGAACTAGATGATATGATCGGGGTAGAAGCTCCATACTTAGGCTCTGAGGAAAGAAAAAGGGTCAAAGAAATAATCATCGAAGCCCTGCAGTTTAGAGATGGCCCATAGCTAGAGCCAGTGGATGAGCTAGAGGATGTAGAGGCCAACCCATCTCACCCTGAACAAAAAATCAAGATAGGGAGACAGATGTCACCAGAAGAGAATGTGGAGATAGTCGACCTATTGAAGAGAGTATAGATGTTTTTTCATGGAAGTTAGAGGACATGAGAGGAGTCACGGAGGAGGTCGTTGTGCATCGCCTTGACGTCAACCCCACCATGAAATTCAAGAGCCAAAAGCTAAGGATTTTTGCACGTGACAAGGAGACCGTGATCAAGCAGGAGGTAAACAAACTATTTAGTGCAGGTATAATCAAGGAGGCGTCCTACACGACGTAGCTAACAAATGTGGTGATGGTTAAGAAGGCCAACGAAAAGTGGAGGACGTGTGTCGACTTCACATATTTAAATTTGCTTGCCCAAAGGACAGTTACCCACTTCCTCGAATAGACAAGTTGGTCGATTCGAATGCTGGGCACGCAACCCTCAGTTTTCTTGATGCATACTCGGGCTACCATCAAATCAGAATATACAAAGATGATATTGAGAAAATAGCCTTTCAGGCAACTGGAAGAGTATATAGCTACACCAAGATGCCTTGGGTTGAAAAATACTGGTGCTTCGTATCAAAGAATGGTCAACAAAGTCTTTGCTAGTCAGATTGGCCGAAACTTGGATGCCTACATCGACGACATGTTTATCAAAACTAAGACTGGTCGTCATGTGGTCGACCTAAGGGAAACGTTCGCCAATCTACAATCAAACGACATGAAGTTGAACCCAATCAAGTGTGTATTTGGGGTGGCCGTTGGCATGTTTTTGGGCTTCGTAGTATCACAGAGGGGTATTGAGGCCAATCTAGAGAGGATAAAGGCCTTGGTGGAGATGCAAGAACCTACTTGTATCAAAAAAGTTCAATGATTAAACGGTAGGGTCACTGCTTTGTGGCTCTTCATAGCCAAGTTAGCTGAGAGGTCTCTCCCCTTCTTCAAAACTTTGAGGGAGATGGAAAACTGAGTGGACGACCGAATGTTCCTCGTCGTTCCAACATCCCAAGGAATATCTCGCCTCCCCACCATTGCTTAGTAGCCCGATTCAAGGAGAGAGTTTGTACGTCTACCTATCAGCTAGAGATCGAGCAGTGGCTGCAGATCTAGTCAGAGAGGAAAAGGGCGTTAAAAAACTAGTTTATTACATGAGTAAGACTTTATCCGACGTAGAGGGGAGGTTCAATGCTGAGAAGGTAGCCTATGCCTTAGTGGTAGCAGCAATAAAACTACGAGCTTACTTCTCTGCTCATCCCATTGTTGTACTAACTAATGCTCCATTGAGGAAGATATTACATAAGCCAGAAGGCTCAGGTCGACTGCTAAATTGGTCTATAGAGTTAACGAAGTTTGATTAGGCCTCGAAAAGGTTTATAAGCTCAACCTTTGGCTAACTTCTTGGACGAGCTTACGTTAACCAAGGAAGAAAATATAGAGACCACCCGAAATAAATTTTGAAGGGG
Organism: Adenophora triphylla var. japonica; assembly: GCA_022495995.1. Lineage (NCBI taxonomy): Eukaryota > Viridiplantae > Streptophyta > Magnoliopsida > Asterales > Campanulaceae > Adenophora > Adenophora triphylla. Next base: position 36,907 of record JAFEMH010005861.1, on the reverse strand, counting down.
AAAGAGCAATTGTGGCAACATATAGTGAGTTTGCCCGATGATTGCTATAAGGTTTACTCGGATGGATCCGCTACAAAGAATGTTAGTGGAGCTGAGATTATATTGATCGAATCAGAGGCTGATAGAGCTTTCGAAGAAGCTTTAAGATTCAAGTTTCAAGCCTCCAACAACCAGGAAGAGTACGAGGCCTTGATCGCAGCAGTTGAGTATGATAGATGCTTTGGGGAAACCAAAATCATAGCCTACTATGACTCCCAATTGATCGTGCATCAAGTCGAGGGAGAGTATGAAGTGATCAATCCTATTCTAATCAAGTATTGCAATCTAGTGAAAAAGTTGGTCCAAGATTTGGAGTTTTGGGAGATACAGGGGTAGGTCGTAAAGAAAACGAGTTGGCCGACCTACTTTCCAAGTTAGCCACTACAGACGGTATAGCATGGACAACCAATATCATACTTAGAGCATTTAGCATACAAAAGAGTGCAGGTTCTATGCTCGGTCTACATCTCTGAGTGTTGGATTGATGAGATGAAAGCCTACATTAAAATAGGCGAGCTACCAGTTGACGAATAAAAACCTAGAATAATAAGGAAGAAATCCCATAGGTTCACTATACATGAGGACGCATTGTTCAATAGGTCATTCGTCAAGCCGTTGTTAAGGTGTGTTCATCATATGGAGGTTCCTTAACTCTTGATCGAGGCACACAGTGGAATATGTGGTGGATACCTGGGGGCCAGAACTTTGGCAGACAAGATACTCACCTTAGGGTACTACTGGCCTCATCTAAGGGAAGACGCTTGTGAGTTTGTGTAGAAATGTGATAAGTGCCAAAGATATGCCAACCTACCAAGGCTCCCAACAACCGAACAAACACCTGTGGTTGCAGCTTGGCCGTTCGACATGTGGGGGGTAGATTTGATCGGACCCTTCCCACCCGTCCGTGGAAATTGCAAGTATGTGATCGTTGCTATAGATTAATTCACCAAATGGATTGAGGCCAATCCCTTGGCAAAGATAAAGAGGAAAATGCCATCAACTTCATCCATGATTACATCTGGTGTCGCTTTGGAGTGCCACACTCAATTATTTCAGACAACGACCTACAATTTTCAACCGCTTTTGAAACAGATATGAAGAGATTGGAAGTAAACCACTGGAAGTTGTTAGTCACTTATCCTCAAGGCAACGGTCAAGCAGAGGCAACCAACAAGTTGGTATTGACAACACTGAGTTTGGGCCTAATTGGTCGAGCTGGCAGATGGTTGGACGAACTACCCCTTGCTCTTTGGGCAGTCCGAACAACTAGTATCAAAAAGTAAGTCCCCCAAAAATGGGGCAGGACTTAGCAAAATACTTATGTTATAAGTTAAAATGCCACCCAAACCGGGCTAAGGCATTGACGACTAAACACAGTAAATAAAGTGTTTGGAACTTGTTCATTACAATACTAAATCAAAACAAAAGATCAACTTTCTTGATCATCATCAGCTTCCTCGAGCTCCAATAGAATGGAGTTGAAATTCATTTGTTCAAACAGAGGGGCGACCCGGGGTTCTAGCCCGTCCTCAGCATCTTGCTTGGCTATAATGGCCATGTCATTGTCATTATAGGCCACAAGAGGATGGTCAGCATGAGCTGCCTTGTCATATCGATCAGCATGAGCCCATTGGGCTAAATTCTTAACTGACAACTCGATCGTGGGATCAACGAAGGCCCGTCGAGCCATATGTTGGCGTCCAACATCATAGAAGTCCCTAGCTCGGGACACTATAATGTTGTAGCACTCATCGCTGTTCTTGAATAGCTCGATGGCCGCCTTCTCTCGAGCTAGAGCCTCTTCCTCCCACCTGAGCCTGACTGTCTGATGATCTCTATTCTTATGCTCCATCCTTCTAGTATGCTCCTGGACCATACCAGACAGCTGCTCAACCTGGGTTTCAGCCTTGGCCTTCTCCTGACAAGCTATAGCAACCTCCTTTTCCAGAGCCACCTTAGTAGAAGCCAAGGAAACAACCTGTGCCTGAAGAGGAGAGAGCTGCTCCTTTTCCACCTTCAAGGCTGCCAAGGCCTCATCTCTCTCCTTCTCAACATTAAAGTGAGCATCCTAGAGAGCCCGACATTAAGAGTCAGATTCAGAGAGCTTCTCCCTTAGGCTAGCTGCTTCTCTAGCCTTCCTTGAGAAGTTGGCAGAGGCAAGCTGTTCCTTTTCGATGGTAGCTAGCCAGCTTGTGATGTACCCGATTTTTGAAATCAAACGGAGTCGCCACGCCATTTTAATTTTGAGGGCCAAAACTTTGAAAAAAGCCCGAGATCAGATATTTAGGTTCGGAGGTCATGTTACGCGTCGGGAAGGACGTTAGTGTGCACCCGACGCGCCTCGCAAAACGAGTCTTCCAAACATTTGAAATCCTTTGTTGTATGTGTGTGTGTGTGTGTTTTGACCAAAACGAGTTGAAACTGAGAAAAACAAAAATAGGGAACTCTTTATAAGACTTTGAACAATCCCCAAGATTTTTGGTATGATTTTTGGGTCGAGTCTTGGCACTCAAAAGATTTTTGGATTTGAAAAGCAATTCTGCCAGAATGAAAGAAGGCAGTTGACCCTTGACTTTGAAATGGACTTAAAGGCTTCAAAACCTCAGAATCTGGGGAAAGTCCGAGAATAAAAGTTTCTTAAAACACCCTAAATAGGGTTTCTTCAAAGGAACTTTCCATTTTTGAAGTAATTTGAGGGGTCAAAACCTTCTGGAAATCTCAGATGTGAAATCTGGATTTCCAGAAGCTGATGAACTGGCCTCTAAAAGAAAAATTGAAAAAAGGAGTTTTACTTACTCAAAAAATAAAATAAAATTATGTCTGGAAATCTCTAGATGTTGGATACAAAAAGTGTTTTGTAGTCAACATCCAATTCCAAGTTTTAATGGGTCCAAAAAAATAGGAAAATGGACTGAGGTCTCAGAACAATGCTACTGGACAGCAAGATGTTCTTGAGGGAAAATGTGATTTTTGGGGGATTTGCATCTATGTTCACCCCATTTTCATCCCTAGACTTGATACCACTACTTTTTATTAAGTGGTTATCATATTCAAGTCATCCTTGGGGAATTTATGGGGTTTAAACATGTCCTTTGCAAAGGGAAAGGGGGTTTTGTAAAGATGAAACCAAAGAATAAGAATTGACTAAAGATCTAAAATGTGGACCACTTGAGATGGTCATTCATGAAGATGAACTTCAAGATGACCATCTTAGGTCAAAACTCAAGTTAAACTAGACATAAAATAAGTCAAAGTAAGAAGAACAAGATGATCAAGAAATCAAAAGAGAATTTTAGGGTTTTGAGAAGGAGGGCTTTACCAATGGTGACACCCTATCTTCCTAGGCTTGGAATTTGACTTGAGGAGTATCAAGATTTGGTGTTTGGCTTGAGGAGTATCAAGGTTTGGTGTTTGGATTTGTGTTTGGAGTGAGATTGGGAAAGATTCAAGAGAAAATGGTGGCAATCTAGAGATTCCCACTGTTTTCTCTCTATATTTCGCCAGAACTTCGTTGCTGTGATCAAAATGTGTTGTGTAAACTGAGAGAGGAGGGTTCAATTTATAGGCCCTCAGAAATTACATACATGTCCGCGCGGAGGTCCCTGTAAAACGTGCCTGGTGCATTAAATGCTGCTCCAGGCTTTGAACAGGAAGAATATTTTTCAAAATATCGGCAGAAATTGTTTTTCAACTTCTCAAGTTTCGGGATTTTCTTAATTCTTTTGCTTTTTTGGATTCCTTTTTTGGTTTAACTTTAAATGGCAAACCCTAACCTACTCTTGCTTGGTTAGGAAGGTTAGAGATTGTTAGAAATGTTAGAAATGTTAAAACTTTCGTTAACTTTCTAACGAAAAAACTACCAACTCAAATTGGAGCACTTACACAGCTGTACTTTGCTTGTTCAGTAAGGGCAAGAGACTGCACAACAAAAAGAAGACGATCAATAAAGCAGCAATAAAAATATAATGACCAAATGTAAAAGGAAAAAATGGAAAATACAAGGGTTACCTCGGAGGCAAGGAGGCCCGATCTATGGCTATACTCTTCTGGGGTGAACCCCTCCTCAACATATTGGGCTAGCAGGTCCCTATCTGCTGCCCTCCTCACTATTATCTTCCCCAAACCCACCTAGCTCAGTGTTTGTGGACTCAAGTTGTTGACACCAGTGAGGGGAGGGACGTCACTTAACCTCTCCAATATAGCCTACACTTCTTCGGTGCATCTGGTAGAGGGAATTTGAGGAGGAGGATGGCTTTATGCAGAGCTAGCTGCTCTGGAGGTGCCAGCTTGGTCAAGTCCTAGGTCGGCACGGGACCTCTTCCTAAGCCGGCCAAGAGGTGGGTCGACCTCAATCTCCTCTAGCTCGTCGACGTCGAGCTCCAAGTCTACAATATTATGGGGGTATGCCCCAGCTGATTCATGCCTGGGCTCGGAGCCGACGCATTCTTGGTCGATTAGTCGACCACCCTTTCTTCTCCATGCACCTCCACCTGAGGTTGATGCTCGATGGGCTCCACTGGCCCAGTTCCATCCACGGGGATCATCCCTACTCCTTCTTTGGGGATCAAAGCATTCCAATCCTCCGCCTCCTTCTCCCTGCTAGCCCTGGCATTGGCAGCTTCGTGTGCTTTCTTGTTTCTCCTCTTATCTTCGAGGTCGACGATTCTATTCATGTTGGCCTCTTGTTCAGCTGTTAAAACTGCACGATCAAAGGGAAAACAGTAAGCAAATAGATATGCAAGCAAAATGACAGAGAAATTACAGAAATATCCAAGCAAGTTAAATACTTAACCACCATAATGAAAGAGCCCCATGCAATTGCCAGGTTTCTTCTTGTAGTAGTGGTATTGAGATTCAAATCTCTCACTCTCATGTATTACCCAATCTAGGTACCTAAGACTACGTATTATTGGCACTAAAGGGGCTACCTCCCCATCTCTTCCTAGCATCATTCCAGCATGAATGAAGAAGTCCTTGTCCAACCCCAATGTGGCCCAATTAATGGTGCTCCTCCAAGCCAACAATGTCAACCTACGAGTGAGCTCACCGCTCCACTCTGGGACCCAATAGTCTTCCTCCTTCATAGGCTGGGTGTCTACCTCGGGCAAAGGGAACTCCATCCCTTCGTACTTTCAGACAAAATCATATGGTTGTTCCACCTAGACACCTTGTCGGGCAAGTTGATAAACAGTTTTGGGGCCTTGGCTTCGACCGGCGTACTTATTCTGAAAGTCTTCTCATCCATCACGACCTTGATGAATCTCCTAAAAACGTGCATACAAGGCTCGTACCCCACGAACCTACTCACCATAGCAAAGCAAAGAAATACCCTCACTGTATTGGCACCCAACTGCATAGGGACAGAGCTCAAACATTCAAGAAACTCACAGATGAAGGGATCAAGGGGTAGGTGAAATGTGCGCTCGCCCTGGCGAAATTTTTGGTTTCACGGTGAAAGAGTAAAAAGAGAGTCGCCACGCTATGCTTAAGAGGTGCACTTTGAAAAACCTATGAAAAGATAACGGGTTCGGGGGTCAGGTTACGTGTTGGGAAGAACCGAGAGTTCACCCAACACGCGTCGTCCGTAGATGAGTCTTTCAATTAAACATCCAAGCAAATCCAAAAGTGTGTGCAAATATTGATAACGCACAAGTGTGGTAAACATGCATTTTATTGATATAAATCGAGACTTACAACTTGTGAGCCAATTATTTAGGGAGGCCACATCCCTACTACAACAATCTAGAACAGATTACAAAGGGGAAAAGGTTTCTGCAGACAGGCATGATATGTAGCATGACAAATGACACAGGTGACCATATATGTCGCGTGACACAGGATCACCTATGAACAATGTGTCGCGTGACACACAGAGGCCATCTGCAGAAACTTACACAATGAACACCAGAATCAACAACAACTAAACCAGATCTAATTAATTGAACAGATTAGATACGAAATACAGAAATAACAACAATTCGACCCCGGGAGTGTGGATATGGGTAGATCCACACCCCCTTGGGGTTTAAACACCAAATTCGAATAAGTATTCAACAATGAAAGCTCAATTACACAGATTAAATAATTTAAACAGAGAGATTGCGATTGGGATTCAGTAATCTAGACGGATAGAGTCTAATTACTGAATCCTAACAGAAGTAAACAATAGAATTATGAAGAATTGGGTAGAAGGGAGAGAGAAGAGGGAGTTTGAGATTTGTTACCCTTGTTGCTTCCACGAATTCTGTATCAAGTTAGATACAGAATCCTTCAATTTGCTGCTTCTGGTCTTAGGAACTTGGGAGGATTGATGCAAAGGATCCAAGTGGTTTGGTTTAGGAAATGGGTTTGAATTGGAGGGAATTGGGGTAGATTAGAGGTAGGAAAGAGAGAGGATTATGTTTGGGGTGCAATGTTACGTCGCAATTTCTGCAGAGTAACAGTAGGTGAAATTGGGATCCATTTCTGAGAGGGGGAGGGTCTTATTTATAGGCGACAGTTAGTGGCCTCAAGGTGTTGCACGACCTTACGTAGCCACTTTCTAGGCCTCGAGTTGTCACGTGACACAAGGTGGCTCAACTGCTTTTGGCGCCAAAACCAGATTCTGGAACCTTCAGGGAAAATACCCAAAAAGTCCAAAAGGTTTTATTCCCAAGAGGTCCTTTGGCATGAGTAAGGTACCAAAAGGTACTTCCTTCGCGGGAAACTTATGAAATGTTTCCGGAAGTCTCGGGATAGGTCGGGAATTTACCAAAACGCTCCTTAATGCAATTTTATTATATTAAAATGCATCTAAAAGGGTTGCAAATTGGATTGGCGTACTTACAGAGCCCCTCGGCAACGTCACTTTTTGGAAAAAAGTGGGGTTGTCGATAAAATAAGACCCAATCCCAATGAGCATCAGGGGATAAGGCAACGGGCTAGAAGGTGAATCTGGGGAATCGGATGGCTGGACCTTTCTGAGAAAGGATTCCTACGTATCCCTTAAAAGGGGAATCAAGCCAAATCGTAGTTCGGAATTACCAAAACTGACTATAAGCAAGAAAGGGGTAGAGATATGTCTTCATACCTTTGTTGTGCTTACCTGTGACTTCTTAAGGGGTCGGTACTACTGGGGTTGGCTAGTAGCTGCCTTTGGTGCCAGGTTGTAGCTGCCGGAGGGTCTTATGCTGCAACTGGTTTTTTTTGGCGAATAGCTGCCGACGGGTCTCATGCTATCGCTGTTTGACGGGTTGTAGCTGCCGGCGGGTCTCATGCTACAACTGGTCTTTCGTGGATGCCGGCGGGACTCATACCACTTTGTTGGTGCAAGGTAGCTGCCAGGGGTCTCACGCTACTGTTGCTTTTTCTCTTCTTTGGGGATAAGTATAGCTGTCAGGGGGCTCACGCTACTGCTTTCCTGCTCTTTGGGGATAAGTATAGCTTCCAGGGGGCTCACGCTACTGCTTTCCTGCTCTTTGGGGATATGTATAGCTTCCTGGGGGCTCACGTTACTGCTTTCCTGCTCTTTCGGGATAAGTATAGCTGCCAGGGGGCTCACACTACTGCTTTCCTGCTCTTTGGGGATAAGTATATCTGCCAGGGGGCTCACGCTACTGTTTTCCTGCTCTTTGGGGATAAGTATAGCTGCCAGGGGGCTCACGCTACTGCTTTCCCTTTTGTATTCTACCGGTTTTGTCAAATGCTGGACGGTCTTTGTTGATTTTTGATTTTTGTGTCCTGAACTTCGCTTGGTAAGCCGGGGACTCTGCTTTTGTCTGTGCTTTGAGGCTACTGATCTTTGGAATTTTTGCTTGGTAAGCCGGGGACTCTGCTTTCTGGGGAGTTGACTTTTTTTTGGTGCTTTGGGGCTGTTGATCTTGCTGCGCTCTGCCTGGGAGACTATCATAGATACGGACTTTTTTTTTGTTCTTTTCCCTTTTTTTTCGGTTTTGCCTGAGGGCCAGTCTTCGAGGATTTGTGAGACTCAGTTGATCATTGTACCTGCAAGGGAGTCTACAGAGCATGCCATCAGGGGTTAAAATTGCAAATCATCAAATCATAGGGGTATTTTTGAAGATTTGGCTATGGGGATCGTTGTGTCGCACGACTGTTTAAAGCCAGTGAACAGTCTTTTATAAAGGCGGACAGTCTTCATTTTTGAAACGCATTTTAGAGGGAGGTGGATGGTTTTGAGAGGAGAAACCATCCTTGTGCTCAATTTCGAGTGCAATCGATAGATTCTAGGGTTTGATTTCGCTCTTAGCTCGCAACCATGCCTCCTAGACCACGCCCCACGAAGAAGGGACCTACCCAAGCTCAGTTGGCCGCTCGGAGAAAGAACGCTCAACGGAATCAACGGCCGTTCGTCCCTCAAACCGTGAGAGGAGATTTTTATCCGCAGCTTAAAGAGCACACTTCAGCGCCGGAGAAGAAGAATGCGGTAATTTTTGTAACCCTTGCTTTTTGTTGTAATGAAAAATCGGATTTTTTGCCAAAATGATCGAATTCTTTTCCTCTATAAACTCATGAATTTATTGCATGTTTTGAGTTATCTAGAAATTATGAATGCATGCTTAGATGCTCAAACCCTAGTTTTGCTTGGAAAGTGAAATATGCAGTTGATTGATTGGCATGCTTTTCTTTGAAAAGAATCTTGGGATATTCATACATGTGCTGTGTTTACCTGCAGGAGTTGCGTACCCGAGGCTCTCCAGAGGTCATCGGCCGGTTGTGGGATCTGCTGCCCGGCAGTCAGGAGATTGAGCATTCGCCGAAAGGCTTAGTATATGCTGCCGGGTTGGGGCGATTCTTCGAGATAGCGAGGGCCGTTGGAGATACTTAGAGGAGCGTTGGACTGGTGAGGGCACTCAGGGAGTTCTGGTGGGAGACTACTCATCCCTTCCATTTTTCTTGGGGTGAGACGACGGTCACGCCCTGCGATTTTGCTGCTATTACCGGCCTTCCATTCACTGATGAGCCCTTATATATGGAGGAGCCTGTTCTTGAGGGTAACCCTCAGCCTCCAACTGAGGCCTATTTCATGGAGCTGATCGGTTTTGTTCCCAAGGACAAGAAGGGGAACGGGTACGAGCTTGGGGAACTTCACGGTCAGATGGTGGTACAGAGTAGCGATTATCCAGCTGAGGTGGCAGATACTAAGGAGAATAGGTTGAGGGCTCTGAGATTGGCTAGGGATTTTGTATGGATCGGCTTTTCTGATATGTTGTTCATCAACGCTACATATTCAGCTTTGCTTTCCTCGTTAGAGCTTTTGAGGAATTGGGCTACTGTTGGGACCTTGTCTTGGGGAGAGGCCGGATTGGCTGAGCTGTATCTGGCTCTGGATGATGTCAGCCGGGGGAAGGCTAAGTCCTTCAACTGCTGCCATTTAGCTTTTGAGGTATTTCTTGGTCTGTCCCCTCTTCCGAATATCATTTCTTTCTGTCCCCTTTTTTTTTTTTTCATCAATCTAACTTTGCTTTGCTCTTTCTTTTCTCAGGCTTGGGCTTATAAGGTTATTGGTTGATATGCTTGGAGAGTTCAGGAGGCATATCCGACTACTAGATTTCCTGCTATGAGGCGCTGGGTGAAGGACGCGCGGTAGAAGATCCGAACGACGGATACCAAAGGACGGATGACTGCCTCATATGCTGATACCATTATCTGCTTGCGGGGGACTCCCGGGAGTCTGAATATATTTCCTTAGGCTGACCGATATGGTGGGGTTGATTTGGAGTATGCTTTACATCTTACTGAGTGCCGTAAGCTCTTGGTAGGCCTGTTTGGGGATGCTTTATATTTAGGAGAGCGGGTTTGTAGACAGCACGGCCTGGGTAGCATTGTTAGAGTCCTAGTCGATCCTCTTGCTGATATGTGATTTCCCCGGAAACTTGAGGATGTGGCCGCTTTGATCCAGGGGGAGGCTGCATTCAACTACACTGTGGATGGAGATTATGGGGCTTATGTGGCTGCGTGGCTGAGATCACCACAGGGTGGCTCTGAGATGTGATACTCAGGGCGCAGGCCCTTCTATCGGACATGTCGCAGACGCACCTTTTCCTCCTCCTTTTGTTGATTTTTAGGATGGTGATCGCTTGAGATGTGCCCCTCTTGACACTAGCAGGATTTATCCGTACTTTCAGCTTCCTGAGGGCACTCGATCTGTAAGTAACTATCTTTTCTTCTTTTATCATTTTGAACTGTTTGCATCTTTTGTCTTTTATCATGGCTTGGTTTCTGATTCTTCCTTTGCTTGGTTGCACCAGGTCTCGGCTGACATTTACTGGGGTTTTGCTCGTCATTATACCAGAGCCATGGAGATGATTGATCAGCTGGTGAGGAGCAACCGTTATTGGAGGGAGCGATGCTTGGCCCGGAGCTCCGACGATGATTCTACGCCTAGCTTGCCTGATAGGAAGAGGGCTCGCACTGATATGTCTGCTGAGGATACGCATAGGCCCAGGACCAAGACTGCTCCTCGTCGCCCACCTAGTCCTCCTAGTTCTGATTATGAGAGTGATGCCGAGGGAGATCCTCACGAGCTTGAGACCATTGCTATTCCCGCTGTCCACGACCTTTTCTGGGATGATCCTGTTGTTTACCATGATCCTGCCGTTGACCTGGATCCTGAGGAGGGAGATGCAGATGGAGAGGGCAGCGAGGGTGCTGATGATGATGATAGCTCTGATGATGATGGTGCTTACATTTCTGGAGATGATGGCTCAGAATAGTTTCTTGGATTGATTTATGGCTCCTTTGATTATTGTATCCTGCTTTGGCAAGAAACAGACAAACACTCTTTTTCCTCTCTTTTTTTTTAAAAAAACTTATTTGCATTGCCCCTTTTTAAGCCTAGTACATTATTATTAGTTGTTAGTTGTTTGCGCGAGTCCACCTTTTTGGGAAGAATGGGAATGGATGGTTTTTGAATGGCTATGGCATGAGTATGAATGGTTTATATGTTTTGGCTTGTATATATGAATGGTGAATGTGTATATTATTTGAATGAAATCCCCTCTCCCATGATGCTTGCAGTGTCTTTGCTGTTTTGCAGTTTGAAACAAGTTGGGGCGTGCCCTGGTATTGATCAGGTGCAGCTGCCGATGTCCGGTGTTTGGACTTATTATGTCGCACGACTCACAACAACATGAGTTCCTTCTGTCGCCTGACACAGCAAGTCAGGTTGACAGGTTTTTCAAATCAGACTTCTTCATTGCCTCCAAGCCTTTTCCTCTTGTCTAGGATATGGAATTCAGTAGCTTCATCATGAAGTAGGCCTCTTGTAACATATCCATTCTCAAGTATTGATATTATAGAAACAGCCTCAGGGACCGCACAAATACACACATCAACTTCTGATCAAGCCCCAGTCTGACACACAGTCTTATGCAGCCCCAGGATGAGATTGATCTTCAGGTTTTAGTCAGTCAGTCGGCTGACAAGACTTAAGAATGTTTATATGCAGGGGCACATCTTTCGAAGGTGGAATGAATCTTGGACCTGTGTATGACATTCTCGTTTTTTTTTTGGTCTAACTCTTTTGGGAGAGTATAAGCATTACACGGTGTGGAGAGTGTATGGAAGCCCCTGCTTGACAGAAATACAGTGTTTGGCTCTATATATCCCTAAAAATGTAGAGAAGAAGACTTTTCAAGATACTTGAAAACCTGTCTTATTCACGATGATCACAAAGCTGCTTAAAACTCTTTATTGATGTTCGGGTTATTCAACCACCAAAGCCGATATGAGCAAATATTCCAATTAATCCTGAGGAGAAAGCCCACTAATATCGAGAATCAAACTCGGAAAGATGAACAGTGTATGGGCACGGTCCTTGAGGAGACCGGATTTTCTGAGATCTGTTTGTGACTTCGACCGAACCATTTATGGTTGCCTACGTTCCCCTCCATAGGAGGAGCTCAGGTCGCCGTAGTTCGGGCTTATCCCGAATAAAGAGAATGAACGTTGGAATTCGAGGATCTGAGGACCTTTGAGGATTTTGGGAATTTAAAAACATGTCCTCTTGGAGTGTCGATGGGAGACACAGATGTGAAGCCCCAGTGGGACATCTACGACAAGTGTTTGCGGAGGAGAAATGAAATATGCTCACATGCAACATCGAATGAATGGAGGGAATTTGCACAATCTTCGCTTGACGGTCCTTTGAGCTGGGATAGATTTGGCTCCGCTTTAAGCAATAATCTGTTTTAGATCTCGACGATATTGGAATGAAACTGCTATCCGGTAGGAACTGCGACTGGGTCTTGGGGTTTCGATCGGCCCTATGGTGATTTAGGATATCGTGACCTCTTAAAACGAGAGGTCGGCTAGGCCTTTTGCTGACTGAACCTCTAAAGATGAGAGGTTGGCTTTTTGGGGACGTGTTTGGGATTTCTAAGGTGAGGGAATCGATTTGCCTCTAAGAATGAGAGGTCAATCTTGGATTTGCCAAGGCCAAGGGTAGTGGTAATGGAAATGTCCTCTAAATCAAGAGGACGGCTTGGGATCGGTTAGAGGTAATGGTGAGGGGACATCCGTGCTGTCTCTTTATTCACTCTGAGACTCCTCTTGAGTAACGACCGGATCCTTTGACTTTTTGCTTTTGAGAGGATCGCTGGGGACTAGGCTCTACTTCTTTTCTTCTTCTTCTTTTTTCTTTTTTTTTTTAATTTTTTTTTTGAGAGGAGAATTTCAGCTAGTCCCCAGGATGGATCATTGTTTTACGTCGTTCTTGAACTTGGAATAGATCGATCTTCTTTTGAATCACGGGAGCCTCAAGGATAGTCCCTCTTCTTCTTGAGATGGTTAAACGGGTTTCAAATATGCCGATCTTGAAATGAAGGGGTATGATTTAGTGAGGGTGAGGTAAAGGTTTTCCTATGGGTGAAAGGTTTCAACCGCAGTCCCTACCGGATGATCCGAACGAGGTCAAGTCTTCATTTGCTTGCTTAAGTTTACTCTGAGAAATATTCGTGCAAATTTATCGAACAACTAGATGGAGAGGACGATGAAAGGTATGTGAGCACGGGAGATTCGAGATGGGGAGTTGGTGAGCCCCACTTTGAGAAGGATATCAGCTGATTTTCTCACTCCGATCAATTTAAACATTAGCCATTTCAAAACGTTAGTTGGTGAGCAGCACAAGTGATCATTTGGAATAGGACAATTTCAATTAAATGTAACGCAGGTGTGCAAGTAATGTCTCGAGTCTAGCGAGAATAGAAACAAATATTTTTATCATTGAAATAAAAAAGACTCATAACATGGATGTAACAAATTTAAATCATGAAAGATCAATTGCTAGCAACAATAAAGCAATCTAGGATCCTACGATGCCTGCCTGACTGACTGCTTCACATGGGGTATCCTCGGAACTGCGGGAGAGGATTATCGATCACCTTGGGAGGAGCTTTCTCAATTCTACCTTCATCAACCAACTTCTGAATATGCGTGTTTAGAACGGAACAATTGTTGGTTGTATGCCCAGGGTACTGATGATAATAACAATATTTGCTACGGTCCAAATTCAAATTGGGTTTGTTGGGTTGATAATTATCAAGCGGTTTTATCACTCCCCTTCGCATCAAACCATTGAAGGCTTCCTCGGTGGTCATTCCCAAGCCATCAAATTCTCTTGGTTTGCGTGGTGGATACCGACTACGATCCTGGGTGCCATTTTCCTCGCGAGAACCCATCTCGAGCTTCCCTTCGTCAATAATTTCTTGGATAATCACCCTCAACTGCTTGCATTCACAAGTTTTATGGCCATGATACTAGTGATAGTGACAACATTTGTTTGGATCCAGCTTCGAGTTGTTATGAGGAGGGACATAATTGACTATCGGTTGAACTAACCCTGCACTCACCAAAACCTTGAGGAACTGATTCATAGGCATCCCTAACTCTCCCCAATACTGCTTCTTGCTTCCGTCTGAATTTTCTTTGGAGGGGGTCCAGGTGCTGGTGTCCCTTGTTGGATAGGGTTCATAGCAGGGACAAAGGACATCTGATTCACAGTCACGTAAGAAGTTGGCCCTGGATGCTGATCTTGAGAAGATGATAAGTTGAAACCGTACGAACCCATCGGTGATTGAGAAACATTTCCTTGGAAAGGAGCTTGGTCAGGGTGGAATAGCAGTGATCCCTTTTGAGTAAAATAGTGACATGATCCTTGGAAGTCTGGATGATACTGACTTTGCAAATCAATTGGACTGAGGGAATCAAAAAGTTCGGGATTCGATTGTCCTTCTGGAATCTGAGTTTGGACCACCTGAGGTACTGGGAAAAGAATCTTATCCTGCTCGTCCTCATCTATCCTTTTCATCACATTTCCCATTCCTCGCTCAACATTACTGGTATCGATGATTTCTTCGTATGACCCATCCTCATGACGAATTAGTATGACCCCTCGGACACGCATCGCTTCCACAAATCTAGCATGTGTCTCTTCTTCTCGGGCTTTGGCAACTTGAGCGAGCAATTGAGCTTTACATTCACGAATCATGGCAGCATCAAGAGCGGCTCGCAACTCCGCCACCGACAAATCATTCATGTCTAGCTGACCAGATGTGAGAGGAATTCCAGACTGAACAGAAGGTATAACTTTTGACATCTTGAACAGTAGAATAGATGGGAACTTCGGAGGAATTGCAAATATTTCGGAGATGCGAAATGACATATCACCCCTCGTAACAGAGCACGCACCCAAACTTTCCACTACTACAAAAGGGTAGATTATAAGGTATTGAAGGGGAATTTTGAGGAACGGGAGAGGGAAAGGAACAGGACATACTCGCACAAACAAATTTATTTATCTTCAAGTATAAATTAGTGTCTTAAATCCTAAGTACGGTTGGGAAAGGAGAAGCCTTTATTCATACTAACTATACCTCGGGGAAGCCTAGGGACGCAACGTTCAAATTACACTAAATGCCTTGCTTTGAAATATATAATAGGTAATGATACCTAACCAAATCCTAACATCATTATGGAACGAAGAGGTTGTCCAAATTTCTGGGGAAATTTGGGCAGCATAACGGGTCTTTTCGAAGAATTTCGAAGAAAAATCTGGCATGACCTCTCGTCGGTGCACGTTGACAATGCGGCATGATCTCTCGTTTAGAACACGCCACGGGAGTGACATGTCCCCACGTGAAATCATGTTGCGTTGGCAACATGCCCACAAGATGCGAGGTTTTGGGGAAGGTATAAGGACCTATGATATGTTTCAAAAACAATTCATTTTGTTGTAATAAAAACATTGTATAAAAAACCAACCGTGGGTAAGGTTAAAAGTGTGGTGCCACCTATAACGCACTAGGGGGTTAGGTTTGATTTCAGGCGCTCAAGCGTAGGCGAATTTCATGGCCGTCCGCGATGCCGTCAATCGCACCCGAGGGTTCTAAGTCTAAGTGATGTAGTGTGCGGATGACTATATTATTTTATTTACAAAAAACAAGATTTTTTTTATTTACTTTTGAAAAGAGAAAAGAAAACACACACACACCCTCACAGGAAATACAGGGAACAACAATCAACTGAGCCACATTCGATTCAAGGGACTGCCCTCAAACCGGCCTTCTGAATATCTGTTCAGTGGCCACTCCTTGTCACGTGACACAGGACATCAAGGGACAGAGATGTCGCACGACCTGGGTGGTCACTGAACCAGCACTCTGCAATCATCAAATCAGCCCCTGCCTTTCTATGGAAAGAACAAAGCAAGAATATCTAATGCACAACACAATGACCACAAAGCACATAAGACTCACAAGTCTCATAATCAACAAAATGCATGAACCACAAAATGATTATCAAAGATGCACACAAAAATGGATGTATTGGATGTTTAATTTAATGAAAGCTTGACCCACTTAACATTTGAAAAACAGGTTTTCAAACTACAAATTTCCCCAGTGGAGTCGCCACTGAAATGTGCGCTCGCCCTCGCGAAATTTTTGGTTTCACGGTGAAAGAGTAAAAAGAGAGTCGCCACGCCATGCTTAAGAGGTGCACTTTGAAAAACCTATGAAAAGAGAATGGGTTCGGGGGTCAGGTTACATGTTGGGAAGAACCGAGAGTTCACCCAACACGCCTCGTCCGTAGACGAGTCATTCAATTAAACATCCAAGCAAATCCAAAAGTGTGTGCAAATATTGATAACGCACAAGTGTGGTAAACATGCATTTTATTGATATGAATCGAGACTTACAACTTGTGAGCCAATTATTTAGGGAGGCCACATCCCTACTATAACAATCTAGAACAGATTACAAAGGGGAAAAGGTTTCTGCAGACAGGCACGATATGTCGCATGACACATGACACAGGTGACCATATATGTCGCGTGACACAGGATCACCTATGAACAATGTGTCGCGTGACACACAGAGGCCATCTGCAGAAACATACACAATGAACACCAGAATCAACAACAACTAACACAGATCTAATTAATTGAACAGATTAGATACGAAATACAGAAATAACAACAATTCGACCCCGGGAGTGTGGATATGGGTAGATCCACACCCCCTTGGGGTTTAAACACCAAATTCGAACAAGTATTCAACAATGAAAGCTCAATTAACCAGATTAATCAAGTTAAACAGAGAGATTGCGATTGGGATTGATAATCTAGACGGATAGAGTCTCGATTCGAATCCTAACAAAAATAAACAATAGAATTATGAAGAATTGGGTAGAAGAGAGAGAAGAGGGAGTTTGAGATTTGTTACCCTTGTTGCTTCCATGAATTACGTATCAAGTTAGATACGAGAATCCTTCAATTTGCAACTTTGGTCTTAGGAACTTGGGAGGATTGATGCAAAGGATCCAAGTGGTTTGGTTTAGAAAATGGGTTTGAATTGGAGGGAATTGGGGTAGGTTGAAGGTAGGAGAGAGAGGATTGTGTTTGGGGTGCTTTGTTACGATGCAATTTACGCAGAGTAACGGTGAGGTGAAGTTGGGATCCATTTACGAGAGGGGAGGGTCTTATTTATAGGCGGTAGTTAGTGGTCACCTTGTGTCGCACGACTATACGCAACCACTTTCCATGCCTCGACTTGTCGCGTGACACAAGGTGGACTCAACCGTTTTGGCGCCAAAACCCGTTTCTCCTCGGAACATTCGGGCCTAAATACCCAAAAAGTCCAAAATGTTTTATTCCCAAGAGGTCCTTTGGCATGAGTAAGGTACCAAAAGGTACTTCCTTCGCGGGAAACTTATGAAATGTTTCCAAAAGTCTCGGGATAGGCCGGAAATTTACCAAAACGCCCCTTAATGCAATTTTATTATATTAAAATGCATCTAAAAAGGTTGTGAATTGGATTGGCGTACTTACACCAAACCTTCTTTGAAAAATCATCAATAAACATCACGAAGTAATAATGTCCACCCCTTGATTCTGTTCTAACCGGCCCCCACACATCTGAGTGAACATAATCGAGAATGCCCTTTGTCGTGTGTTTACCCGTCTTGAATTGCACCTTGTTCTGCTTTCCAAGAACACAATACTTACAAAACTCAAGTTTACAAGTCTTCACACCCTTCAGCAACTTTCGTTTATGAAGTTCCCGCATCCCCCTTTCACCCATGTGGCCAAGCCTCATATGCCATAGAAGGGCATCAGTATAAACCTCAGACTCAATGGATGTGACTCTACCTACAACCGTGCTTCCTAGCAACCTATAAATGTTCTTAGAGCCCTTCTCACCCTTCATCACAACCATAGCACCCTTAACTACTTTCAATACTCCACCTTGTGCTTTATAGGACATACCGTTTGCATCCAAGGTACCCAATGAGAAATCAGATTTTTAGAAACCTCAGACATGTCTAACATCACATAACATTCTAACCATACCATCATACATCTTAATTCTTATAGTTCCTATGCCAGCAATTTTATATGTAGCACCATTACCCATAGTAACTATACCAGAATTAACTGACCTGTAGGTATCGAACTAATCACGATTCGCCGTCACATGAAACGAACATGTCGAATCCAGAATCCAACAATCTGTCGGGTGCTCCACAGCTGATGAAGGAGCATATCACCATCCACGTCCTCCGAGCAATCTTCAACCACATTAACTGACTTTGTAGATCCTTCTTTGCCTTTACCGTTCCCCTTCTCCGGACAATTCTGCCTCTTGTGCCCCTTCTGCCCACACTTGAAACAATTCCCCTTATACTTCTTCCTTGGCTACTGTGACGGGAATTATGCCTCTGCAAATTATCCCGGAACTGGGCTCTCCCACGTTCCTGATTCTCCTTCACAAATAACCCCTCATCCGCAGGTTCATCAACAGACTTCTTCCGTTTATGAAAAGCTAGAAGAGCTTCTGTGACCGGTTGCAATTCCACAGTATCCTTCCCCCAATTCAACGTAGTAATAAGGTTTTCGTATGTCAAAGAAGTCGGCAACAAATTCAACAGCATCAACGCCTTGTCCTCCTCCTCAAAAGTTACCTCCACCCTAATCAAATCGTTGAGAATTTGATTAAACGTGTGGATATGAGATTCAAGATCCGAACCCTCTGCCATCGTAAGCCCATACAGCCATTGCTTAAGATGCAACTTGTTCGACAATGATTTTGACATATACCTAGCCTCCAAAATCTCCCAAACCTTCATCGGTGATTCTTCATCAATCACATGATACACCACCTCATCCGCAAGGCACTGCCGTATTGAGGATACAGCCCGTTC
The DNA here is from genome assembly GCA_022495995.1 of Adenophora triphylla var. japonica. Lineage (NCBI taxonomy): Eukaryota > Viridiplantae > Streptophyta > Magnoliopsida > Asterales > Campanulaceae > Adenophora > Adenophora triphylla. The sequence continues at coordinate 18,172 of JAFEMH010005861.1, read as the reverse complement.
TTGCAACTCCTTCCATAGACCTTCTTCGATATCAACGGGTTTAGTCGAATGTCGAAGAACCTTTCCCAAGCCTGCTTGAACAAGAAAATCCTTCACCCTCCTTTGCCACAATGAAAAGTTTCCATATGCCCATCAAATTTTTGAACATCGGACTTCACGGTGATAGAATTAACCCCAGCCATCGCAGCCGTACTCTGATACCAGTTGTTGTGCAATTGTAGCGAAAGCTATGAACAATAACCAAGAACACACACAATCAAGCAATTGAGAAATCGAAAGAGAAAGAGATGTAATTGGGGTTTTGAACTACTGTCTTTGTATTATTATGTGCAATATCTCTTTTTTATTTTACATATATATTAACCAAACCCTAGCCCAACTAAGATAAAAATAACCCAAAAGCCCGTAATTTCGTAACCCCCCGCTAGCATTGAGGCGTGCGCCTCATCAGAGCCAGGCGCCCGCCTGGCGGCAGCATCCCAAGGCGTTGGCTACTGCCTCTGATGCGCCCGCCTCATGAGCTCCCATGCGGCCGCCTCAGGCCTTCAATCCTCGGCCCTAGCTATGGCTCTTCATGCGCCCGCCTCAACCTAGGTGGGGCGCCCGCCTCGACCTTGCCAGCAGAATCAAGCCACCATCCTACAATTCGTAAGTAATAAAAATACTTCTACCGTTTTAAATAAAATATTTAGTAACCCGTCGAAATTTGACGAGACATATTAAAACCAATAAATTATAGATTATAATTGAAAATACATAACTAAAATGCATATAGAATTACTCAAAGTGTAACGTCGAAAGTACATAAAAAAAGGGAGGCCACATGTTTAAATTTTATCAATATAGGGTTTGTAATGCCCTTTTTTTTTTAAGCTCAGAGCTTTGTGCATAATTTGTTGATTCTTTAATGTCATGTGACTTTCACGTGATGTTGAACAAAATGAGTAGTTAGAAATTGATATTAATTCTATAAAGAATTAAATTTATTTTATAAATTTCAAAGGATCAATTCAAAATTAAATGTATAAAAATAAACCTAAAAGGCCACATCATCTCTCTTAATACAAAGAAGTCCCCTTCAGCGACAAGCCTCCCCTCCTTCCTCCCTCACCCCCACCAATCCACCCAACGTCATTCCTCCTCTTTCTCCCTACCCCGCCAAATCTACCTTCTCCGGTTGCTCTGCCTTTATCTCTTGTCACCACCACTTGCTTGGTATCTAGCAGTTTCTTATCGTTGTGTATGATGGTTGCCACCCTGCCTTCTTCTCCAAATGTTGTCTTTTACTCTTCCCTCACACTCCAAAATTCCCTCCTAAGCACCATCTTCTGACACAATCTCCACATGGCTGACTTTTTTCGTTTTCCTCTGCAACATCAGCGTCTCGAAGCACCACAAATCCCCAAAGTCTTTAGTGGTTTCAATAAATTTCGAGATTGACACATAACCCCAATCTTCAATTCGCGAGAGGGCTTAGAGTTTGCATGGTCTCCGTTTTAGTTTTTTTTGTTTAAAGTTGCAGTTTTCTAATTTGGAATGAATGGAACAGATTAACCAAGTCATTTGATAGTGAATAATTGTGGGACAGAGAGGCGGGGGAAGCAGTAGGAAGGAGTAATGTGGATGGTCATGGTTAGGGGGAATGATGGGAGCTGACTTCTAATTAATTTAAGGAAATTTTATTTTTTTGACATACTAATCATTACTTATTTTGAAGAAAAATCTAATACTATTATGGGCAAATTATAAATAGGGTTCCGAAATTTGGGAGTCATTCGGATTCGATATTTTAATTTTGGCGATTGAAGTCAGAATTTACCAAATGCTGGCAAATAAAGACTTTTTGACGAAATCGTTACAAATCTCAGTTAAATCATATTCGCATTTCGAGAACGTGCAACTTATCTGAGGTTAATTTGGTCATTTCATATCGATACGATCACAAAATAATAAAATAAAAATTTATTTCAGACCCAACAATCCTAGGCTTAGATCCCAATATGAGAATTTCCCCAAGATTGGACCCTAATTTTAAATTTTCCTCCAAGTTTGGGCCCAATTTTATTATATGCTAGTTTTAGTGATTATACATTAAACATCAAGATTTAATTAATTTTGATCATGAGACTATTTTTCCTCAAATATTATCCTTTTTTTTCTAGACTACAAAAACTTTTTTTTTCTAGACTACTTTTCCATTATTCTTAATTTGTTTTTTTAAAGTTAAAGAATTTCAATGTATTTAACATAGTATGAAAAATACTTCTTGATGTTATGAATTTTCTAATATATTAATCTAATATCTCAAATATACTATAATGATAAATATTTGTTATTTGATTGAAGTTTTAGTTTAATACTTAAAAGTGATAAATACTAATAATAATGTTAAATTAATAATATAGTAGCATTTAATTTTATTAACATGCAATAAAAATATTAACTAATAGATTTATCACTCAATTTTATTCTTTAATTGCCATATAATTTGTTAAAACTATATAATTTATTCACCACTAGTTAATTTTGTTAATAAAATCTAATAGGACAACTAATGTATTTATATGCTTCCATAAATATGCAATGAATACTATATAATTTATTCACCACTAGTTAATTTTGTTAATAAAATCTAATAGGACAACTAATGTATTTATATGCTTCCATAAAATATGCAATGAATACTATAAATATCGTTATACCATATCAATTTATTTTTATAACTACTAACCACCTAATTTCAAAATTTTAAAATGAAATAGGCAAATTGAAAATGCACACTTTCTAAGCTGAAACTACAAATCTATATATATATTATTGATTTTTTTACGTGTGCCTTAAGCTTTTTAAATAAGACAACTAATGTATTTATATGCTTCCATAAATATGCAAGTTTACATATATAAAAAAATATTCTATAATTATGAAAATAATGGGTTAAAGTAAATATAATTATGGAAATGAGTAAGTTAAAATAAGTTTAATAAATACATTGATTTTTTATTTAAAAAGCTTAACGTGTGCCCTTAAGGGGATGAAAAAATCAAAATATTACTTTTTAAATATTTATTTACCAAAATAACATCAAAAAAAACTTATTTACTAAAATAACACTTTTTTTTTTAAAACCGGCACTCCATTTTCCTTTTTTAAACAAAATCCGGCACTTCTATTTCCGGTTTTAAATTTTATTTTTTTTTGGTAAATCCGGCAATGCTACTTCCGGTTTTAAATTTATTTTTTATTTATTTTGTGTAATCCGGCATTAGAGATGCCGGTTTTAAAATTAATTTTTTTTTTGTGTTATGTCGAATCAGCGAGGAATTATTTTTTATTTTTTTGTGTAATCCGGCATTAGAGATACCGATTTTAAAATTAATTTTTTTTAGTGTTATGTCGAATCAATCAGAGAGGAATTAATTATTTTTTTAGCCGACCCCAAATTATTTTGGGACTAAGGCTTTGTTGTTGTTGTTGTTTGTGTAATCCGGCATTAGAGATGCCAGTTTTAAAATTAATTTTTTTTTTGTTATGTCGAATCAGAGAGTAATTAATTTTTTTTTTGTGTAATCCGGCATTAGAGATGCCGATTTTAAAATTAATTTTTTTTTGTCACGGGTGTTTATTTGTTTTAAAAAAGTTTTTTTGTTTTTTGCTATGTGTGTCACGGGTTGTTTAATACCAAGTGGTCAGTTTTCTTTTTAACGTGAACTTAGGAAAGAAAATTGAAGGAAGAAAAGAATTGCAGAAAGAAAAGAAAGAGAAGAAGAAGCCTTAGGAAAGAAAGAGTAAGAAGAAGAACTTCAGTAGAGGAGGTCTATCAAAAATTAATACTAAGTAAGTATTATATCAATTATTTATGTTTCTGCTCATTATATATATAACTGCTTAGTATTCTTTTGTTGTTTATTATGTAAATTTATATTATTTTTTGTTAAATTATTATGATTTGACTATGATATTTGTGTGTTTCAGATGGATCAATTTGCAGTGCAATCTTTTGTTGATCCAGGGCCGATAAATGATTATGTATTGACTTCACAGGCTAACCATCGGTCGAATTATATTTGGGCTGGACAACCAGTTGAGAAAGTTAGAATTAGGAGTTCAACAGGGCTGCCCAAAATATTGGATTGGAGGATAGTTGAATGTCTCAAACATGCTGGATTTTACGGGGTGTATAATTTGGGTCATTTCAAAATAGATTTGCATTTGATAGAGGCTTTGGTTGAGAGATGGCGTCCGGAGACCCACACCTTTCATTTACCCGTAGGAGAGATGACTATCACATTGGAGGATATTGGTATGCTGTGTGGCCTTCCTATAGACGGAGATGTTGTGATTAGTCGAGAAACTTCTAAGAAAAAGGAGGAATGGATTGAGTTATGTGAAGAGTTACTTGGAATTACACCATCTGAAAGTGAACTAAAAGTTTTTTCATTGTCTGTTACAAGAGTTCTACAAGCCTTTCCGTAATTTGGTCAGCTTCCCCCAAGGGCGGAGCGGTGGATGATTGATCTGTACACCCGAGCATATATTTTTCTATGCTTGGGGGCTAGTCTCATGGCAGATTCTAGTGACAACAAATTGAAGCTAATATACACACGGGGCTTGAGGACGTTCAGAAGATTGGAGATTATAGTTGGGGTAGTGTAGTATTGTCCTTTCTATATAGGGGGTTGTGTGTAGCAACGAAACCTAGTTCAAAAACTTGCGCTGGTTTCTTAACTATTGTCCAGGTATGTAAATTATATTTGATTGAATGATACTAGTGGACTAAACATCTTTCTCACATGACTTTTTTTTATATTTAGCTTTGGGCATGGGAGAGGTTATTGTGTACACAACCTATTAGGCGTCAAGTAGACATACTTCAGCAGGATGGATCGTTGCCATTGGGTTGCAGGTATACTTATTTTACTTCATTTTCTTATGATCTGTTTATTATTTATTCACTTTTTAGTCACTATTTTTTATGTCAATTGCTCCGTATGTAGGTGGAAGGGTCCCCTTTCATGTTCAACTATTACCGTCCACAACCACCGTGACTACCGAGATCAGCTTTCATTTTTGCCCGATGATCAGGTTATTTGGCAGCCATATTTAGGTGTCAGAAGTCCATATTTTTGCTATCAGGGCCAGAATATATGGAGGGCGAAGACAGCCCTTATCTGCTTTGATAGGATTGAGTGGCAACTTCCAGATCGTGTTATGAGGCAGTTCGGGATGTTGCAACGGATCCCTCCCAATTGTGACACTAATGAAGAATTCGCATCGGATTGACCGTCGAGGTTGATCAAAGGCAAACTTGATGTTCTTACATCGGGAGTACATAGATATGTGGGACAAACGAGCTGATATGGTTATTGATGGAAACTATGGTGTGGAAGAGGTGGACTATACCCACATATATATAATATGGTACAGATCTATTACTCGGACGTTGATACAAAATCTCGTTGTTGTAGAGGATCAAGTGCAGGGGACATGCTACTTATTTTGAGGGTTTGGTAAGCTTTATACTCAATAAAATGATTTTACCATTTTTAACCATGATATTTGTAATAATTATTTTGCTTAATTTTGTTTAATAGATTCAAAACCTTCAACGCACAATAAATTGGGCGCTCAGTCTTCTTTGGAAAATGACATCCACGCAGTCGAATGGCTCACGGCCAGGCACATGACGAATTGGCTCACGCTAGACGGCGACGACTAAAGGCCATGGAACACGTCCGAGCCTATCAAAGCAGGATGGCTAGAGCTTTCGACAAGAAAGTCAAATCCCGAGACATCAGGGAGGGCGACCTTGTACTCAAAGAAAAAGCCTCCCTCCAGAACCAACCCACTGGGAAAATGGGAACCCACATGGATCAGCCCTTTCGTGGTTCAAAGATCTTCTCCGGAGGTGCCATGAAGCTGACAGACCTGGGCGGCAATCCCTTCATGAATCCAGTCAACGGAAGCAAACTTCGCAGATACTTCATGAAGAAGAACAAGCTGTGCGTCTCTTGGCACTCCATGTAGTGTCAGGCTACGCAGACACTGAGCCACACTCTAGTCCGGGGAACATGAAACAACATTAAGTGGTCCGGTCTAAAAATGCACCAAAAAGTCAAAAGTTTGAATGTCAATCAAGACCTCCATCAAGCTATGCACTTTTCAAGAACACGCCCCAACAGTCACCTTGACCAAGTCAAACGACGGCGGCAACATCAAAAGGACATCCGAGGGTCACTCAGCATCAAGCAATGGCTCACGTATCTGCTTCGAAACCGGGGGCTTGTCTTCGCCCTCACGCGCTTCAAAAAAAAAAAAAAAAAAAAAAGAGCTCGAGCAAGGGCCCACAAATAAAAAAAAAAAGAGAGCTCGAGCAAGGGCTCACACAAAAAAAACAATAAATAAAAAAAAAAGAGAGCTGAAACCCAGGGCTCACGAAAAAAAAAAGGAGCTCAAGCAGGAAGGCTGCCGAAAAAGAGGTCAAGAGCAGAAGAGGCGTATGAGGCAAGGAAGCTACGAAAAAGACCGTCAAAGCGACTTGTCGGGGAGCATTCAACCTCTCGGCCTGATGCACACCCGAGCCCAGCCAAAGGGGATTTGTAGTCGTGGCCCAGGCCTTCGGTCATAAAATGCTGAAAAGTCCAGATGAGGCCCAGCCAGAAACAAAGTGCACAAAGAAAACGAAAGCTGACAAGAGATCTTGCGTCTCAAACAAAGCTTTAAAAGTAAATCACAAATCACTAACGGTTTACAACATTTCTTCAGTGAGTTGAAGCTGCATGGTCTACTCTCGAGTTATGTGACATGCTAAAAATGACTTAATACATTTAACAAGAATAATGTGTTTGCGTCTGCAATGAGTGGATGCCTAGGAGGTCATTCCGCGCCATGTGCGGCATGTCCCCTCGCCATGTCTTTCCTTTCTTCCCTCGTCCCGGTGAGTCTTCTTTCGCTCACGTGAACCAACTGCAACGTCTCTCGATCCCAGAGATCGGGGTCCTCCCGTAGAGTCGGGCAATCCGGTAGCTCTCGGGGCCTCGTTCGCGATGCATTCGGCTCGGATCTCCTCCACTGCGAGTGCAGCAAAGAGGACCTCTCCCTGTCGGTCGGTCAACTCTAGTCTCGTAGTCAAACAAAGTGTCTCCGGGTCATCAGAAAAGGTCGAGACCGACCTTCGGCACTCCTGAGGCGTGGCTACTTCACGGCAGCTAGGGTCCCAAGAATCGCTACGCGCACGCTTTCCAAGGGCATCTTGGGACTGCCCTTGAAACCATTTGCTCATACCGGGCCGGAGTGCGCTGGGTTAGTAGCCAATACGACACTCTCCCAGAGCGTGGGAGTACCACGGGAGGGAAGCGGAATACTTCCAGCCCTCGGGAAAATACTGAAGGCTTTTTGTTTGCCATACAAAGAGGGCTACCTCCATGATATGCAAGGTCATCCCGGCCAACCAAGGCTCTGCTTCATCCCAAAGCTGCTTAGGAAACAAGCGACGGAATATAGAAGGAGGACCAAGACAAACACGGAACTACGATAACGTAGGACCATACAAAGATCCTCGCGTCTCAATCACTCCCAGTGCGGAACCCACCGGCGGATCGATGCGTACCCGAAGCTTGTGCCATCCGTCACTCCAAGGCGGAGGCTGATCCATTATCGGACACCTGAGGTCGGCCAGGCAAATGACACCCAGGCTAAACGACGTCGGAGCCTCGGGCGTAGCTGAAGTCTCTCGCGGCCCACGAGGTGAAGCAGGCGGGGCTTCCCCCTCTCGCTGAAACGATCCCCGGTCGCCGGACGGTCGATACCGTGAAGAGTCTCCCCCGGCCTGACGGGGACAATATCCTCTCGGCTCTGCGGTGCCCTACCGAATCTAGCAAGCGCCCGTCGCAAATGCCCAGGGAGGCGGCCGGAAAGCGTCGCCATCACGCGCAAGGCGGGGCATCCCGAGAGGCGAATCAGCTCTCAGTCATCGACTATGAGGCAGCTCAGGCATCTCGGAAATGTTGATGTAATTGAATCGAGGATCATGCCACACTTAGCTTCTTCAGCGAAGTGCGAAGAAAGCACACGAGCTTCACGCTCGCGGCGAGCGCCACTGAATCGGAAGCGAGACCGGCCTCCACCACCTCCCCGTCCTCCGTAGCTTGAAAATCCTCAAAAGTGGGCACCGTTTCATTAAGGAGAAAGCGACACATGCCTCCTAACATCCCGAACCGCGGCGGCATGCAAATCAATCGAGCAACGACTCCTTAAAAGACCAAATCGAGCAAAGACGAAACCTTACCTCGAAAACTCCGTCTACGATGCCTCATGCGGCGCCGCATCCACGTTTTCATGCTCAAGGAAGTGTGCTTGCCTCTCTGAAAGCCTCGGCAAAATTCTAGGACATACGAAGAATCCATGGCAAAAATGGAGGTTCCTAGAAAATGGGGAAGAAAGCTCGAAAATGGTGCAAATGGGGAAATGGGGAAGAACCGGACCTTTGGAAAGCATTTATGTCCTTCCCAAAGCAAGGTTGGTCCGTGCGGACCTCTTTGCATGCTAAGTATGTCCGTACGGACCTCCTTGCAAAAAGAACCCATTTTCCCCGGCAAACGATGCGAGCGACCACTTTGTCCTCGGCGGACCTTTGCTCCAAAGCGCTAAGGCAATGGCAAGCCATTCGTGAACATACGCTCTCCACATGACACTCTCGTTTCACGTGGCGTAATACGAAAAATATAATAATAATAGCTGACAATTTCTAGGACAAATCCAGGAATCCACCAAAAAATGACATTACATCTTAAAATAAAATGCGTTTGCCATGCATCATGTGTTTTATTACGAGGTACCCATAAATGTACTGTTGCTAAACAAAAAAAAAGAGAGAAGATATGGAAGAGGAAAGCAAATGAATACTTCATTAGGACTCCTCGGCATCATCATCCTCCTGGCAGAGGTCCTCGAGAGAAAAGTCGGGCATCTTGTGAACTCGCCGAGTCACGTCCTCGTCGTCGAATGCCAGACACCCAGTAGGCTGCCACTCACAGTAATCCGAAGGATCAAATCCAAACGAAAGGATCGAAGAAAGAAGGCTCTGAGGGAACCCTGCTTTTGTGCGCGTGAGACATGAGCCCGATAAAGTACACTCCCTCGAAGGCCTGCGGCTCAGAAGACGTCCAGGCATCCCATGCTGTGCGCCCCCTCGAAGGTCCCTCTGGCTGCGGCTCCGGCTCGGCTCACAGGCGGAGGAACGTCTGAGAATGCCTCGAAGGCATAGGCTGCATGCGCCGGCACGCGTCGCGAACCGGCAAGATATCTTCGACGCCGTCTTCTTCATGGCAAACGACCTGTCGCCACATAACGGCGAGTCGGCATATCATAGAGCTCTCCCAGGGACACACTTTTGACAAGCGACGAGGAAACGCTTCAGCCAATACGGTTATACCTCCTGACAACAAGAGAGAAAAATGCGAGAAAAGATGCCAAGATGGAAAAGAGTGGCCACACTCGCGATCCAGCAGGATCACGCTCTGTATGCGGCGAGGGCTGCTTTCGGGGAACGGAGTACGGACGCTACACCTCCTCCTCACGTCAGTCCCCCGGACATACGTGAGAGTCGGCCTAGGCATCGGAGCCTGCAGGGGAGCACAGCGGGCCAGCCTCTGCTCTCTAAGCCGATTACTGCCGGGCGTCCTGAGCTTCCTCCTCGCGAGGCCCCCGTACTCCTCTCCAGCCACAAAATGAACTCCTCGGCGCAGGCACAGCGAGGTACCTCTCGAAATCGAGCACGTCCATGTCCGGGAATCAAGCATCCCCGAAAGGGAGGGTCCTCGGAGCCACGGGAAGCACACACAGGGCCATCTTTTCAGAAGACCCGCTCCCACATGCCTGCGACCACATCCTGAAGTCGAAGCCCCGCGGCACATCTTCGCCATGGCCCAGTCACCTCGGGGAGCCCCCTGAAACTCAGTCCCCCTCATCCCCAGAGGCCACGGGAACAAGACCCAGAACCCCTCCGGGCTACCCCTCTCCAGGACGGCTCCACGCACATCCCAGTAGGCGATGGTGAGCTTCCCCTCTTTGGTCCTCCTCTTCCTCGTACATGCAGGCCCGGCCCGACGTAGCGGGATACGTAGCAAGCCGGCCCCACAGGATCTCTATCCCACGGGAAGCCATTTGGAAAACCTCGTAGAACCGCTTTGTGACAAAAACGAGAAAGGGCTCGATTAAAAGAAAACGGAGAAACGACAAGTTGCTAAATCAAAAACGACAATAAGCTGTACACCTCCCAGCAAAAGTCAGCACGAGGCCAACGGACGCGCCCCCATTGCTTAACCGGTCCAAGGAGAAGTAGAGCTCGGCCCGAAGCACTGCCTCGCCCCAAGCGATAGCCAACGATTCCCTATCCAGACAAGTCAAGCTCATTGGAAGCGAAAGGGAGCCAGCAGTCGCGTGGTTCGAGAACAGAAGTCTCGGACGGGTGCATACCACAAAAAGGAGCGCGCCGAGCTGCTCCGCCGTCACTGGCCAGGTACCCGGCGTGAGCCCCAAATCTTGTGATCTTCGGCTCCACGTGGCTATATAACATGCCCGGGCCCCTGTGAGGGCCAGGCTCAAAGCCCAGCGGCTCGGTCGACGCACATCGGGAGATCATATCTCTCCACGCATCTGCAAGCCCTCCTTTGAAGGAAAGCCCGGTGAGTCGCAAACAAAGTCGGTCGGCGTCCATAGTCGCCCTCTCCCAAGCTCGAGATGGGGAAGGTGTGGGTGGTATCCACGCTTGATGCTCGGAAGGAGCCAAGGAAGACGCTCTTGTTCTTCCTGCGTGTGAAAACTCCGGCCAGGTTCTCAGTGAACACCCCCGAGGCCGGAAGCGTGGCCCAGGCCTCACGGGACTCGGCCTACCCGTCCACGGAAATATCGGGCATCCGTGCGCGGCTCAGCAACCGACCTCGAGCGATCCACAGAGTCTTCATCCTCTTGCCCTTCCCGGCCGCGCCCCGCATCCTGGCAATTAAACCTGACAGCAAAGGTACGTCAATCACGATTACTTAATATAAAGGCACATATAACCCGGCACAAAGTCCGTCCCATACTGCACAGAATTTTCACATACATGATACATATAAATAACCCGTCACAACCACGGCTACATTGCACATATTTTTTTTACAAATAACAGATCCTGGCTCGTACGCATTGCACATAATTTTCTACGCCCCATTATACATATAATTCTTCCCATGCCGATCTGATCACAAAAGCACGGCACCTGCTTGTACACATTTTCTCAAAAGAAAAAAAAAGGGATTAAACCCTACACGTACATTTTCAAAAAAAAAAAGTCCGTCCCAAGCCACGGCCAGAGGCACATATAACCCGTCACAAAATCACGGCACATATTGCACATATTTTCCCCACAAAAAGTCCGTCACCACAAAAACACTTAGCACACACGACCACGACACATATGCACCAACACATTTTCAAAAAAAAAAAAAAAAAAAAATCCGTCCCTACACGGCACATACTTTCGAAATGGGCTAAACCCGTCACAAAACACGGCACATGTCACATTTTTTCACAAAAATTATCACTACACGTAAATTTTTCTCATAATAATACATACATAAATAGCATACGGTACAAAACACCAAAGCATGCATTTCATTAGAGAGGCACTTTATTTTCACAAAATAAGAGCTAATCTACACATTTACGCACAAAATACACACATACCCACTATTTTTACATGTCCATTTTCAACAATTTATCAAGAATTTCACAAAAAGGCATAAAAAAAAATAACAAAAATTCAAAAATGCGAAAAACTAAAACCCTAGTTCTAGCATTCAAAAGTTCGACGAGGGAATCAAAAGCGGAGCAGTTTCTTACCTCCCTGACGCTGCGCCAGAGCGACGATTGTCACACCTCCCAGTTCGGATACAAGACACTCAAGGGTTCTTCGAAGATGGAACGAGCGAGATCCAATTTCGTTGAAGCTCCATCCGTTGCTTTCAGCCACCTCTTGGCTGCGTTGACGACGGCTCCTTCGAGATCCTTCGGCCATGTAAAGCAATTGAAGCAAAAAATTATTTGATTTTGGTTAACATGATGGAGGATTTTTCTCTCTTTCTCTCTCTACGGTTCACGCATGGAAGAAGAAGGAATGGGGAAGGGCTCGGCATTTAAACATGGTCAAAATGCAGGAGGCTGTAAAAAACCAACTTGTTCCGTGCGGACCTCTTTTGCAGCGAGGTTGGTCCGTACGGACACTCTTTGCGAGGGGTGGCCAAAATTACTCACCTGCCCATATAATCTTTGCCCAGGCACGTCCTAAGGCCTGTTCCGGCAAGTCTGAGTCAGAGAGTGGGATTACTAACACTAAATTGTCCACCGGCCCGTCAGCGTGGGACCGAACCTGGCCCACTTCAGCAGCTCTTCAACCACCGGCGAGTCAATGTAAGAGCAGGTCCTCGCGCCCGACTTCAGCTCGGCAATTCAATCCGCGTGAGTCGGTGCAACGTAATACCGGTCTACGCCCGCCCGACGGCAATTCAATCCCCGGCCCGGAAATCGGCATAAGAGCCGGCCCTCGCCCGCTTCAACGGCAATTCAAGGCCGGCTCGAAGGAGCTGACACCTCGCCCAGTTCAACTGCAATATCAACCGGCGCAGGCGCCTCCCAGCCAACCCGCCCGCGGCAATTCAACACTCGGCACGAATTCAAGTAGGAGCGGCGGGGCTCAACGACAATTCAAGAAGGAGCCAGCACCTCCCGGCCACGAATATCAAGGCACAAGACGCCTCGAATGCTTTCAGCGACAACTCGACAGTGGCCCTCAAAAGAGGTCCGAAGTCATCTTCTGAACGAGAAAAAAAGGCCCCTACTGGTCGTAAAACCCAAACCCAATTCAAGCACCCAGAAGGTCGGTGATTAATAAGCTAGACCAGCTGACAAGCGACAGCGCCAAGCAAGCCCGTCAGGTGATGGCCCAGAGCTCCTCCTGAACAAGTCGAAGGAAGTCATACAAAGTGCGTATCCACGGCAAGCCATCATCCTTGCCGCTCAGCGGTGGCTCAAGCGTGAAGGAGCTGACACCTCCGAGTCTGAGTCCCAAGGCCTGAAGCAGCCTCCAGAAATGCCAAATGGTGAAGCAATCATAAGTGATCATCCTTGCCAGCTTCAACGACGGCGCAAGCACCGGCGATCGTATTAAGTCCGGCCTTCTACCTCGAAGCATTGCAAAAACACAAAGGCATCTACGCCTCTCGCAATCACAACCTGGCGACGTCTCCACAGTGCGGCTAGAAGACGATTCAAAGTCCTCGCTGGCATTACGTCAAGCTGCGGCTAGAAGACGGTTCAAAGTCCTCGCGCGTTACATCAGCTCATGCATTTCAAGACGATTCAAAGTCCTCGCGCATTACATCAAGCTTTGTGACTGGAAGCAGATTCCAAGTCCTCGCGCATTACATCAGCTGCGGCTAGAAGGCAGTTCAAAGTCCTCGCGCAATTACATAGCTACGGCTAGAAGACCATTCAAAGTCCTCAAAGTCACATCCCAGCTGCGGCTGAAGACGATTGAAAGTCCTCGCCGCGTAACATCAAGCTAGGCTAGAGACGATTAGAAAGTCCTCGCGCCTGGCATCAGCCGCGGCTAGAACGATTCAAGAATGTCATCCGTGGCTGACCGAATCGGAAGACGATTCAAGTCCTCATGACTATGTCTCCAGGCCGGGAGAAAATGTCAACCACGGAATTAGGAAAATCGCTAAAATTTCCATCCCGGGACGCCACCACGTCCTCACAATTGACCTCGGCCCGGTCACTGCATCTTAGGACACCACCACGTCCTTACCTCTCGGCGGTCACACACTTCAGGGCACCACCACGCCTCCGCAGTCACAAATCCACGACCTCGGGCTCTGACCGAGGCTTGATTCCGCCGGGGATGCGTAGGAATCCTATCACGAGGTCCGGCCATTCGACCTGTGCGGTCGCCCAGGGAGCCACCGCGTCGCTTACCGCGGCCTCGGCGGTCACGCGACACTTCGGGGGCACCACCACGCCCACATTCACAAAACACTCACCCCGCACCCGAACTACGACGAGGCTTGATTCCCTTGAGAATCACGGCGGAATCCTGTCACGGGGTCCGGCCTGCGACCTGTGCGGTCGTACGAAAGGACACCACCACGTCCTCACAGTGACCTCCACGATCACTTCCTCTCCCGAAAAGCACGCGATCCAGTTAGGACCCTTATCTTATCAGCGACCCCACTTCTTTCATAAGTGACGTCGTCGAGGGCTTCACGTAAGTACTGATAAGGATCACACCCTTTCGAGCACGGGGAGACACCGCGAGCCTCGTCAACGCGGTCTCGGCGACCCCTCTCACTCAAAACCCTCTCTAAACCCCCAACCAAACCAAGGGAGGAGCCTTCGGGATAAAAGGGACAAAAGGACCTTTTGGGAATTTTCAGAAATTGGAAAGCAATAATGGTCCGTACGGACCTCTTTGTTTCATAATTACTGAATCTTCTTAAAGTCCACAATATTCCCTCAAATCCCGGGAAAATGATTACCCTCCTGCTTAGTTGGTCCGTACGGACCTCTTTGCATGCAAGATGGTCCGTACGGACCTTATTGCTCGGGGACACCATAATTGCAAATATTCCTCCATCATCACAGATTCCCTCAAATCGAGGAAAACCAAAAACTGGATTACCAAGAAGGTCCGTACGGACCTCTTTGCACCAAATCTGGCACTATAAATGAGGGCTCCCCCTCCTCATTTTCACACACCTCCCACTTCTCTTTTCCTCCCTAGGCCTTCGGCTTCCCTCTAAGTCCTCTCGAGGCATAAGGCCCCTTTCGGATCCTTCCGAGGCCTTCCGAGCCCACCTTGTGGTGCTCCCTAGAAACCTCCCAAGCTGACTCAGAGACGCTCCTTGCCCCGAGGCACTCTCGAGGAGTACTGAGGCCCCTCGTGGTACTCAGAAATTTGCACAGTCTTTCGCGAAGTGTCCGGCTCTTTAGAGTCAAGCTGGCGATCCCAGGCTCCACGCCGAAAACTCTGCCCGAGTGACTCACGCCACCACAACGCACGCCAAACCTCTGCCCAGAGTGATCTCGACGATCCCCACGCACGTAGAGACCTCTGCCCGAACGCAGGCCTACAGCCTCGGCTCGCGCCAGAAACTGCGTCCCGCGGTGGCCCAGGTCCGTCTCGAAGCAATCCCGATCCGTACTGGAACGCTACTCCGACCCCTCGAAACACTATTCCCCGGCGGAAGAAGGCAGGACACACCGAACCAACATTGGCAAGCAAGAAGCCTTCCTTCCATTACTATTTCAATACATTTCCATACATAGCATACAATGTAGACATCCGATACAGCATGCATTTTTAAAAGCACACACACACACACACAACATTTAAAGGATATTAGGGGTATCCGAAAGACTCGTTTTACGAGGCTACTCGGGTGAGCTCTAATATTCTAATATTCTCTTCCCGAGAAGTCATCTGACCTCCGAACTCAAAATCTCATCACACAAAAACAGTATAAAATTATCTTTAAACAATGAAATAAAAAACAAAACTCAATTACAAAGATTCTTAGGATCATTAAATTACATAGGCGATTTCCTCTCAAAAATAAGAGAAATTTGTAAAGCCCCTCTGTAATGATTAAGAATGAACCCCGAAACCATGGACAAAAGAACATACAAATATAATTAAGCAAATTAAGATACATGTAAAACAATTGCCCTGTCTAACAATATGTGATTCAAAAGCACCTTCAACGGTTTCTACGGATGCTTCGAAATAGGATATGGGTGGAATATTAACTTAAGAAATAAATGGAAAACCCGTATAATCAGGTACTTCTTTCGGGAATATGGAATGAAGCGTCAGTATGATTACGACAATAAAAAAGGAAATCATTTCAATAGTTCTATGTATAACAAAGTTTTAGGATGACTTATTAAATAAAAGAATTCAGCTGTTAAAGTAAGATTGCAAAGCGGCAAAAGATGTTCTACAAAAAGATATAAAAACTTAATTTAAAAAACAAATTTTTGCCAGGATAGCAAAAACATATTATCAATTTTTGACTTTGAAATAATTCATATTGCGGGAAAGACAATTATTGTCCCAAATTTCTTAACGAGAGAATTCTGCGGGGGAAGCTTGATGGAAAAACTTAAAAAGCCAAAAATTGGATATAGCTTCTTCTTCACAATCTCAAATCCACAATGAGCAGTAACACCGAGAGAAAAAATTTATCAAGAAACCATCAATATGGCTCATAATCAACAAAACACAATAGGATGGTCCATGAAAATTAACGGCCAACTTATATATCTAAATGATATGAATTACTTAAACCATTGTTTTGGAAAAGCAGTATTGTTAAAAGAAAGTAAAAACATCCGTCTGAAAATACCAATTAGTAAAAACTGACCAGACTTAGATATCACATTTTTGATTTAGAAGAACTTTTAGGATACGACTTTGCTCATAAGTACAAACTCTCTATTAATGCAAACATTTCCGCACTAAAAAGAATTATAAAATGTATTGAAAATGATTATACGGAAGTTCTAGACAAAATCCGCTGATGATACCCAGGACTAATAGCCTGCTTTTCTGTTTATTTTCGGGATCCTTGACAATGACTAGATTTATGAAAAATTTGGAAAAATTAGCAAGAAATAATATAAGCTTAGGAAAGAAATTGAACTTCTTAAACAAGAACTATTTGAGGAAAGAAGAAGGAATCCAAATCATTGGACTAATTTAGAAACCTCTTTAAACAATGTGATATGGTATAAAAAAACAAAGGCTTAGACTACTGTTATTGTGAACTTGATATGATCCTCTTAAATAACATTGCTGGATAAAAATGGTTTTTGCGGGATGATTACGGGGTCTTCGTGAAAGAAAAAAGATAAAAAGCCCCTAGTCGCCACTGCGCCCTTAACAAAACTTCCCGTTTTTATTCCTGAAAAAATTTCCAAAAATGAAAACAAATTTGAAATGTTAACACCTTACAAAAACCCATTGTCATCCTCATCTTCACAAACCCTTCCACCGGTCCAAGCCCAGCAATTGACTACATGCAAGCAAACCCTAGATCAACACCCGGCTCCTCTTATTGAACAAATTTGACCGGCTCCTATCCGAAGAACACTCGACCGATTTCGTATTTCTATAAAAACCATACTGAAGTCGTTTGTGTTAGAACGAGAATTTTGGAAACAAACACGAAAATGGCACCCATGCCAAATATCTGAATTCCTCCTTCCCGGTTCCCACAATTATTTACACGATAATTTCTCAAAATCCCAATTCTATTACGAAAATATCTGACCAAAACAAAATCGGCCACTTTCGTATATTAGCGCGAGATCATTTGGATCCCTCCAAAATAAGATACTTGCAAGGTAAAGTCCCAGGAGTTTTTAACCATCTCTGATTGGGAATGAAGGCCCGGTGAGGCCAAAGATTTGACCCTTCCAGCAATGCGGCCCGTTTCAATTATTGGGACTATATCAATGCCGAGTCCCGGACCTTTCTCAAGCGAAACAAATCCTTTTCCCTTTCTTATTTTTTCTACTTTTCCCATGACTTTCTTATCCAACCCGTATTGGTTTAATCTTTGGTGGACAAAGTTTGGGTTGGATAAACAAGTTGTTCCATCTTACTGTGCAAAAGGCTTTGAATTTATGGGCCAAACAAATTACTTATCCAGAGGAAATCGAGCAATCCCTTTATTTGGGCCCAATTTTGTCATAATTTCCAAGTCCCTTGGATCTTCATGACGAGAATTTCACCTAAAAGAGGAACAAATGTGTGAAGTGTGTACAAATAGGTTTAAAAATGGATGCCAAAGAAACTGACAAAAGTGTGAGTGTAAAGCCTGAAAACCCAGTCCTCCCAGACACTAGTCGGGAAATATAAAATCAAATGGTGGGACAAAACACCCATGTCATTCATGACGGAAACGATAACAAAATACTTTGAACAAAAACCCCAATTGTGCAACTATATTCCACCCGAACAAGCTGAACAAAGCAGAGAATTCCATCGAAGAAAACGGCCACATTATGGTCCGGATGGCCCCGATGCACAAATCACACGGAGACCTTGACAAACTAATGGCCCGACTAA